>WHPZ01575626.1:0-24575 GCA_016617965.1 Macrosiphum rosae | reverse complement strand
ACACTCCAAAATTGACTGGTCGATGAAAATAGACATCTGCAACTTGACGAACGTGGAGCGAGCCAGGACCCGAAGTCGTCGGGTTCAGAGGACCACTGCAGACGTCCTATGCTTCGCAGGACGTATGCGGTGACGAAGGATATCACGATACTATGGTATACTCGGACGGATCATCTTTACTGGAGATTTAAACAGCCCCGTTAAGGATCCGTCGTAATAACAACAACGTACATGCGCATTCGTGTGTGATGTGTATTGTGAATATTATTATAATGCAAAACCGCCGGCGACGGGCGAACGAAGAATTTCGCGGTGGCTGGCGGGGTGAGGGGGCCCCGAGTGAAGAAACGAGCACCGCCGGCCGATGGAATAATATCGTTTCACGATTTGATCGGCGGCGGCGTTCGGTATTTTCGAATAACGAGGCGAATAATATATATATATATACGTAGCCGAGCGTATTACACATTACATATTACATATTATATATTATATACACGCGGGCGGGAGGAGAATACGATTTTTTTGTCGTCGTCGTCGTCGTCGAAAGCGTGTGCAATAATATTATAATAATCGTACACAACAAAGAAACTCTCCCGACCGAGTAGTCTCCGAGTCCTCGTCGTCGCAGTCGTCGTACGTCGTACAACAATTTCGCATTTGCATAGCTCGTCGATTTATGAATACCCGTCGCCGCCGCCGCCGCCGCCGCCGTCGTCGTCGTCTCTTTGGACAGAAATACGTACAAAAAACAAAACAAAATACACGCGTGCGCGCGCACACACACACACGCACACACTCGAAACGAGTACACGCCGCATAAAATAATATATACCTAAACGCGTATTATATATTTTTTTTATTTAATACATATAATATAATAAACGTAGGTAATACGTGAACGGTGTACCTCTGTGGCGGGGCGAGTGACGGACTCGAAACCGTCTCCGGTCTGACAGCGGCGGCGACGGAGGCGGACCGGACCGAGGATGAGAGAGGTAGATCCGAAGCGACTTTTTCCGCCGCAGGTTTGTAATACAATAATATAAACAATAATATTATCATCGTGAGCTTATACTGTTATTGCTTACGATTATCAAGCGAAATTGTTCCAGAGTCGAGGTAGATATGATCGTTTTTCAGCGTCCAGAGTAGTATTCAGTAGTTGACTGCACCCGAAACCGATTTTACGCCCAAGTGCAGCTCAAACAATTAAATAATTATATTTTTAATTTATGGCGTTAAATAGGAAAATCGATTATATCATGTTACGATAACAATATTAAAAAAAAAAAAATTGTTTTGTTTAAAATTGTTTACAAAATATTTAAATTTGTATTGTACGTCATATTGTAAACAGTTACGCGGTATCGGGGAAATAAAAAATATTCAAATACGACGTAGAACTACATATATCTATATTGAACTAGATAGCGAACTCCCCTCATGAATTGAAGCATCAAGGTCGGGGCACTTGGTAAACTATATTAATTATGATTTATCTTGTATTGTTTTTTATAATTTCTAAACCTGTTGTTTTTAAAAAATTAAAAATATTTTATATAAATCGTTTTACATTTAATATTTTATTTTACCTTTAAAAACGATGTTATTCCTAATACATTTTGTATAATGAATGAAATGTTTTTCCCCCAGAAAAAATGTCGGCCGCCCACAGCTTAGCTTCACTTGATAACAATGTAAATTATATAGGAGTACCTTATCTAGATAGTATAGATATCTGTGCGTAGAACTCATTAGTTATTACTCATTATCAATCGTCGACTGACATGAATGCGATACAATTTTTTCATAATAATTTGATGTGATTGATCATTGATTATATGATAGTATAAATAGATATGTTTTTTTTTATGATTACAAACGTGAATAACGGTCGTACAAAATAGTATCATCATACATTTCTGTTTGGCTATAGGCATTCAATTTATAAATTTAAAATTTCAGTCATGTGTCATCATTTGGTACCTAAGTACCTACCAGAAGGATGCTATAAGATAATTTTATTATTGCATGATTTCTTATGTAGAATTTTAATTTTTTAAGGTTGGATGGCTTCTAAATTATTATTATATCTGATTTTCGGTATTGTTTTATTGATGGTTCTTACTTGATATGTACAAAATCGAAAATCTGCAATTATCCGAGCGTGTCATTATTAGTTTTAAGTCATATGATCACTATGTCTGATAACAGAACCTGTTGTATACTTAAAGTATTCCAATGAATCAGGTCGAGTCTGTCATTTCAGAATTGGACATGATGACGTCCGTAGCAATATCAATTTGGTTAGATACATACATCAATAAAATATAAATATCGTACCAAATCTCATAATATGTAACATCTTTGTTAATTTTGTTAATTTTTTATTAGATATAATTAAAATTATACAGACCATATATACGGTTAGTTGCGTATTAACATTGAATCTATTTTAAATACAAACGTGGTCATGTTATTATAAATATCTTATATAGATAATTATTTCTATTGAATAACTTTGAAATTTAAATGTCAGTAAATTAAATTAAAATTGCCTATTTAAAACCCCTTAAATGCAAGTGTATTTTGTGGTTCACTTATTGATGTTCTAAATAATGATGATATGTAATATTATTTGCAATAAACTGTTCTAAACATGATGTTTCTTATAGGTATGGGTTTCGTGGGACTTTTTATGCAATTTAGCTCCAGTCGAACAATTATAAAACATTAAAAGCAATACATTTTCAAACTTTATTATACGAATGTTGATTCTCTAAAATCGTTAATCTCAATGCAAAACCGATTTTCAATAGTATAATGGCTTTTCTAAAGTAATTGTTCACTGTCTCTTGCAGCCGGACCCGACCAAGTGGCGTAACGATAGGGTATTATTGTGGCATAAAGTCACGGGCCCAAGATAATACAGTGGTCATTACTCATCACGGATTGTTGAACATTTATGTTGTTATAATTTATAAAACGTCTTCGTAGTATTATCAAAATATAAGCAATGGTTTCATTTAAATATGGTAATTGGTTTTGATTTTAAGATTAGGGAAAGTTTTGACTTTTGAGGTATTTTATTGGTCAGTGTACATTTAATTTTGAAAACGTTATTGGTTTAATTACTACTTGATTACTAAAAACCTACTTCTAATTTATTGTATTTTGTATATTTTTATTTGTTTTATTCTTTTTCTACCAGCTTATTTTGCACGAGCATTGCAAATCTTAGTTACGCTACAGTTATCCGATTGTTGGTACTAACCAGAGGCGTACTCGGACATCTCCAAGGAAAGGGGGTGGGTGGATTATATTAATATACTGGGTTATTCAAAATTAATCATCCGATGCTTTACACCTGGCTTCCTTAAGTCACCTGATCTTGACTACTTGTTTTGGCATTATATTAAAGACATTGTGTGAGTACTACGTATCACCATAATATAAATTATAAAACACAGAAGAACTAAAACATTAGCGGAGTCAATTACAACGGATATGCATGAAATTAATTTGAGCTCTGATTAGATATCGTTCGTGTAACAAAGAAAATCCACTTGGAACACATTTTATAGATACCATTAAATACATTTGAAACATTATTCTTTTATTTAATGTATTATATTTATTAGGTACTCAAAACCTAAAATTTAAAAATATATAAACATTTGAAATCGGATAAATTATTTCAATAATCTTGTACCTATATTATATATTTAATGAAAACATTTTATCGTTTTTATAAAGTGAAGAAAATGTTTTTTTTTTTTTTGGAGGGGAGTGAACACCTCCCCCAATGTTTACGAAACTGGCATTTAACATCACACACAAAAAACCAGTAACATTATTTAAAATCCCGAGAAACCACAAATTAAGATAGGTATTAACTTAGTTTGTGAAAAAAACAAACTAAACCAAAAATATTCCTATTACAATGCAAATTAATCAGACATTAAAATTGGTTAGAACTTGTAGACATTTACTCTGTTCAATTTACCGTACATAATATTTTAACATGACTTAACCTAACATCATAGAATAACATTGATAAAACTGCAGATATATTAGATATTATATTCAGTGACTATACTAAAATTATAAAAGTATATTATTTACGTACCAATATTGATTATATTATGTATTATTATTTTTTTTTTGTTAAATTAATTTTTTTAACGGTTTTTCTTTGTTTTTTTTTCCCCGTATGGCACACATTATTAATCATCAATAGAGAACGAAAAGTAGTAAAACAGTAGTATAATAACTATGGGTATTGTGATGTCTGTAGTAGAGATTATCAACATTTATTGATTCGCATTATCCAAGGATATTTTCTAAAAAAATGGAGACACCCTTGTACTATACGGCCTATAATACTTTAATTAGTGCATATATTTATTATTTATACGCATATTTTTTTAATTTTTATTTGCAATAGCGATACCGTATAAGTGTCAAATTTAAAATAGATTGAACATTTAGTACGTTAGTCCATTGCAGTATTGCACATTTGCACAAGACCCACACGCTATATCTTTTAGAAAATCATTTTTTTCTTAAATATTGAGGAAAATAATATGTATGATCGATTTATACTTAACATAATGTTATGTCACTCTCCATACAAGTTCACGGTATCCAGGTTTATAAGCCATAGTAATGATGAGCCCATACTTGTAAGTATAATATGTCTAATCAAAGAGGTGAACAGAGACTTCTACCGATTTCGTATTGTTATCATGGCAATAATAATGGGTTTCACTATGTTGTGTTGGGTGATTAATATGTTTATATGTCATTTATATACTACATTAATTATATATACTTTTATAATTTATTATATTTACTAAAAAGTATTCCGTCTAATTTATACCCATTTATTATGTACCCACACATATTGATTAGATAATAGATTCACATTTCAAAATATTTGTTTTTTTATTTATGTGTCTTAACATATAAGTTCTGAAAAAACTGCTTCTGACACGAATAACCGGAATACATTTTTTTAAACAAACGTTTGTGAGCTCCTAATTTGTATTATTTTGGCAATGTGAGTTAATACGAGTAATAAGTAATTTAGGAAAATCTTAATTTTAAAACTATGTAGGTACCTAATTTTTTTAGATTATATTATAAAATAATAAGAACATATTATTTCAACTCATAAAATATTACCGAAAGGTGGTACTAATGAACGAATGGATACAACGAAGCGTAATAGTATAATACATAAAATGTTAAAATGTGATAATAACGAGAAATATTTAGTAATTAATACTTAATGTTTGTAAAATTATAATATTATAACTTATAATTATTTTTATATAATTGACCAACAGTGAACAGACTATAAATTACAAAATCAAATTTACCAAAATAATGTGTATCCAATCATTACGGAAAAAAAATATTTCTATAATATTATAGTTTAACAAATTATAGTAGATATTAACTATTTAATAAATAAAATAACTAAAATGATTTACTTAGACTATATAAATATACGTATTTTGTATGGTAATGTTTACTATATTTCATAGTTGGCGAAGTTTTTAATGTTTGAATTAACTAAAAAATATAGTTAAAATAGCATATTTCAGTTCGAATAACTATAATAACTTGACTATGATATTTTAGTATATCTGACTAACCTTATAGCTATCCCTATAGAAATTATAATGTACAGTCAATCCTACTATTTTTATAGTACAAAAAACTGTTTGGTTTTTTCCGTGCACTTACCACAATACCACATGACAATTGTGAAAAAAAAATATATTCATGTTAACCAGGATAATTGATTCGGGTGTTTTGAAAGAAAACTCAATCGTATTACGTGAGTGTCGGGTGTTTTTAAAGGGTTGTTAGGTAATTTTACGGGTTCCAGTTAATTCAGATATTTATGAAAAACGTGGAGTACCTTGTAAGCCATAAGGCTTACAGCCACAGTTACCGAAAATAATAATATTATGTTTGGAATTTTATTATACTGCAGCAGGCTAGCCAGGGTGCAAAATTAAGGGGTTTGGTATAGGCAATTTCGATGAAATTCGCTAACCGAATAATTTCAAAACAGTGTCCGTGTAAACCTTTGTTGATCAGGGTTAAGCTCTAGCCCTTCACATCTACATTTTAAACCCTATTAAGGTATTAATAATATGCCAACATCTTAAAATTATTTTTAGTCTTCATATTATATAGTATTATTATAGTTTCTTCAATCAAGCCCTCCAACCAATCCATTTAATGTATCCCTCCATCTATTGTGTGTATTGTAAAAGTATTTTATACAGATTGTTCAAATTAAAATAAAAATTACAAAAAAAAATAAATATGTTAAATTATACCTTCCGATACTGTAACACTGAACGATGAACTTATTATAATATTATTATTAAGAGTATTTATGTAAATATAAATACCTATATTTGGTGAAATAAAGCAAATTATTTAAATAAATAACATTAATGTCATGACTCATGGTCAGTATTTGTGAACATTACACCGGTTCCTGACCGTAAACCACTTAGATCTTCTACTGACCAAATGTGTAGTAGGTACCTATAATAATTATAAAATATAATAACTATTAATTAGTAAAGGTTAGCATGGTTCAGCATCAAGGTTATACTCAAAAGTTATACAAACCAAATATATTTCATGCAAATATTAATTTATTATTATATTATAAGTATACCTAGTAAGTAAAATTATTATAAAAGTGATATCAATAAAAATAAATATTTCCATATGTTTAAGATTTTATCAATTCTTACCAAGTTAGTAATCACTAATTAATATCAAGTAAAATCAGAAATAATATTAATATTGTAAACTTATATCGTGATGATATATTTGTTTATCAGGATAGTTTATTAAAATGTTTTGTAACTTAACTTAGTTACTCAACTTCGTTTATATTTTAAAATTAACTTCAATATAGTTTAGTTAATATTTATTATTTTTTTTGATAAAATCTTAACTATAGTCACAAAAAATGGGTAACTTGCCCAGCTTTGCTAATAGCGGGTGAGGGTAGTGGGTAGAGTGGTAGAGGGTCAGACGGGTTCGATCTCACCCACTGCTTTGCCGTTGGAAAACCATATCCCCCCTTCTCGAAGTAAATACTTATAAATATGCCACTGGTCTTGACGACTAATCAAGATAATATGCATTTAATATGTATTAGTATATTACTATACAGAGCGGCGGGCTCAAACCGGCTTAGGAAAATGAAAAGCTTGAAGTCTAGGGTGGCGGACGCTGGTAACCCTATAAGGAGAACCATTTAAAAAAATAAAAAAAATATATAAAGCCTATTGTACCCTTACCGGGAATTCAGGAATCTGCACTTATACCCTAGCTACTAGCATCCACTAGGCTAATCAGTCTCCTGTTCTCTATGTATCATTGTTATTGCTGTAGTTTTGATTATTTCAATAAACAATGCTACATTGATATTTTCCGCCCTAGAGCAAACATTTTAATGCCGCTATTCTTTACCGATATTTATTTAATTTTGGCCGCCTTCAATTTCTTAAAAATGGTATGCCGTCTTAAAGCAACACATGACTTGCTTGTGGCCTAGCGACGGGCCTGGGGGTAAGCCTTGTGAAAAAAGTTCACCAATATGGCCCTATTATGCAGTAGTTACAAATTTAAAAAAACAGTTTCATCTATTTTACTAATTTATAAAAAATATCTAATCTTATACACACAAACATATTAATATATTATTATACAATATAAATTATGATGATTGTACGTTTCAAGATATAGAATAGGTGGTTCAGGTAGTATAACAATTAGTATATAGAGTACATTTATTTACTATGGTTATCTATACGCCGAACTAACCACGTATCACACAATTAGTAACGTGACGATGAAGAGTGTGTGGATAATTATGGATAGTATAATATGTACAGTACATATTATGTAAATCAGTTAGATCTAATGAATTCAATTTGAAAAAATATTTTAACAGAGGTTACCCAAAACAAAACATTATGTTCTATAAAATATATAGGTACTAAACATTAAACAGATCCTATATCCATTCCGTTAGTCTTAATGTCGGTCGAAACCATTTTATCACAGGGAATGATGTTATAGTTTGGTATCGAAAGGCACAGGTCTGGAAAACTTTTGATTATTCGGAACAAATTATGAGCGTTTTTACGCCGTAACCAAAGTTAATTACATTTGATCGTAAAAGTAATTATGGCCCATTTGACCGAATGGAACTTTTCAGTGTTTATACTGTTGTGGCTCGTGTTTAGTAGGTATAGTATTATTGTAAAATAAACTGTAAAACACCATTTATTGAAAAACCAAAACAAAAAAATACCATGTATAGGCATTTTTACTGCAGGTATTCCCATTTAATCGTAACTTTTATATACTTCGTTCTCATACGACCTGTGAAATATCACAACAAAAACATTTCACACTGACGTGTAAGTAATCGCTACATTAAAGAACCTAACGTAGGTACATACGTTAATCATTTGCATTATCATTCCTAATTTTTATTCAATTTTAAATTTGTACTGATTCTCAAAAGTTGTGAAAAGCGTTCTAAATTAGTTACGATCTAGATGATTAATTAATTCACATATTGCAGTACAATAGGTGACATTTTCTTTAAATCGGTCACCACTATTCGTGACCTTGGAATTAACACTCTTTTCAGTATTGTTTGTCTTGATTATTTTGACAGTCGATTAATCGATTATTTCATACTTTTTGACAATCGTACAGCTTTAGTTAAATGTCTAGGAGACCAGTATCAATTTTTCTCAATAATTTCGGGAATTAATTTAAAACGGCGGAGGAACGAACTTTTAAGTATAAGACTTGAACTGTTAATTATACTTTCTAATATTTCTCGGTTGACGGATGAGACTTATTTTAAATCTTGTGCTGAACTTAATTATCGAAACTCTGCAGGTTTTTGTTGAATAATTTAACTTTCTAACATAATAATATAAAAATATTATACCTATTATATGTTATTCCGTTCGAACTCGCACGATCCGCTCTCGGACGCGACACCCAAGCTGTTATTATTATTCAACGATGCCGCCGCCCGAGATTCCCCGACAACAATATATAATAATATATAATATTATAAACGTGTAAAATTTTTCACCGTGTTACAACATGTAGCAGCCGTATAGGCATACCCACCCCACCCATCAGCTATATACGGGGTGATCCGTGATCGTAAGTATAAGACTGTGCAACTCATTATTCCAGAAAACACTAACGTTTTTTGAAATTATTTCTTTTACATAATTATTTAAAAGGGTACAAAACAATATTTTTCTATTTTTTCTTTTCTAAAGTTTTTACTATTTTGAACGACAGTGTACATTTTTTATTTCATATTCCGAAGCAGAAAATTATTCGATTTTTTTCGATTCATAAAAAATAAATATCGGACAATTAGTTTATCAGTAAAGTGTATTTTATGTTTAAGTAATTGGAGTAGTCGACCAAAACTGTTGCGGGATACACCTGTACCACTTCACTCCGCTCATCGATGCTTTAAATACATACCTATAACTAATCGCTCAAAATAAAGAATTAAAATGCATATCATTAGATGATAGTAAAAAAATTAATAAATGAAAATGATAAAAAAAAATAGAAAAATATCATATCTACTACTTAAAATTATGTAAAAATTAAATTTTCAAAAACTTTAATAGTTTTGTAAATTAAGGATGCTTACGTTATATAATGGATCACCCGGTATGATAATGTAGGTATGGGTGTACAGGTATACGTCTTATGTTATACGCGTACAATAATTCTTCAATGGACTACCTATACAGTTCTAAATAATATCACTATCATATTATAATATAGAAAAACAAACAGACAACAATAGTATATGAGCAGCAGTCGTATAAATATAATATTATGTTAGTGTATCATATTTCATTGTCGGCCGAAAATTGTGACAAACTGTCCATAAATAAATAATAATAATATGAGGATTTTCGACGCGTCATTGTAATTTTCGCACTGCAAATGCAGGAAACTTTAATTTGAAAGATAGTTTTTAACTCAGCATTTTCTAATTAATTTTAAAAATAATAAGTTAAGTTCAAATCATGTTTAAACAAAAGTATGACATAGTATAAAATATAATTACAACTGCACATGTTATATTTACGAATAATTAATAATAAATAATCATATATTTTTTATTTAATAACACTGATTTTAAGACAATAAATAAAGACATTTTCCTTTATTTAATAATTTTATTGACACTCAGGTAACGTTTCGTAACGAAGTAAATTATTTCCTTAAGTAATCACGCTACAGCTAATGAGCAATATGAAAAAATAGTAGAATATGTATAATTACGAAAATATTTAGTTATTATTTTTAAAGTTTAAACAATTTGGAAGTTGCACATATGTGACCTAGGTGGTAATTAAAAAAATATAACTGCATTCTAACTTATGGAAATTAAAATAGATTTCTCGACATCAACTTTAAGATTTTATAGAAATAATAAATCACGTGTCATCTATTAAGTGGTATTAGTTTATAAGTTATAACTAAACGTTTTTAATGTCGACTCAATTTAACTTAGTTTATTTTTCCCTCTAACTCGTCTATTTTTATGGATATAATTTTACTATATGGTTTCAGATAGTGTGATGTGTTTAATACATACCACATACTATACAAGTGCACCACGTCAACAAAGTAATAACCAAAGTGGTAATTTATCGGTTAGAAAATAAATTGTTTAATTATATTTAGAACAAATTTAACTATGCGTTCTATAATATTATGATTTAGTGTTTGGTAAAAGCTTTAGCAGAATAAATATTTTAACTTATTAATTATCATTAATTCTGAAAACCAGTTCACGATTTTTTGAGATATTGGCCCCAAATAATTTTTATTTAAAATAGTTCTGAAAATTGTCAATAATTCTAAAAACAAGTTTATTATTATGTTTCTCTTATGAATTAAGGCTTCAATGCAGATGAATAGTTCTTTTAAAGCTTCTATAATATACATTTCCAATTTAGGTACATTACACAAAATGCTAAATATATAATAATTAATAAGTACAGAGGCTCATTAAGCCAATAATTGTTATCAATATTCTTTTATTTAACTAATCAAAATATTCTTATTTATTTATATTATTTTCACACTGCAAAGCATTTGACGAATATAATTACAGGTTATATTGTTAAAAATCATAAAATTTAAGGTACAAATACAAGGTTAAGAACTTATAAATACTGAAAAATATAAAATGATAAGTTTTCGAAAATAAATAATTATTTGAACGGAGGAAAAGTTATTTCGATTAAGTTTCAATGCCTCAACGGAACCATCGTACCGTTTGAAGAATTAATTAAAGGGGACGCCTTATACGCGCAATCAGTGGTAGGGGACTGAGTCCCTCCCCCCAAATTTAACCCTTTCATGACACCCTTGATAAACTTATGATATACCTACAATTGATTTATTTTCTTATTGAAGCCATAAACACATATTTGCCGCCAATATTTTGAAAGCTCACGTATTGATTATCATTTTAATCATTACCATCAAATTAACTATTTTAGGTATTATAGATTTTGTGAAATTTTTGAATGATAATTTATAAGATTATTATAATTTATTAGGATGACATATTGAGGTAAATAAGTTAGGTATCGCATCGAATTTCGATTTCGATCATCGAATTACTTATGAGCTATATCTGCAACAATAATGTATAATCAGTGCTTGATAATTATCTTCTTTCGGTTAAACACATTGCTATATTATCTTGATAAATAGTAAAACCCCTTAAATAGGTGATGAGCTCATCACAAAGATTTTTTTTATGACAATAGTTTTGAGCAAACGGCCTATAAAAAGGTAATTTGTAACAATAGCGATGCTCAAATGTCTAACGCTCTGAAAAATTGCATCATTTTTTTCTCTATAATAAACAACAAAACTATTATTGTCCGCTTTTACATATTATGTAATGTTACGATATAATGGTTTGTGCGAGGTAAAAGAAAAACCAACATGGTTATATATTTATTTGAAAAAAAATATATAATAATAACAGTTGCTGGACGAGAAATGTATGTCTGCTGATGTTGATCTAGGACATTATCGACAGTTGAATTTTTCTCAATATAACGATATAATAATATAAGTGTTGATTACAAACTGGAATGTTTTCTTCTGAGAGTGTAGATAAACGAATTCTTTTTTAATATAATATGAGAACTTTCCAAGCACGATGACTATATACAACAAATATAATATTATAATAATATATATTTACCTACTTATATTTATCGTGGTTGATTTGCATACATCCTCTTTGGAATGTGCAAATCACTGCTTAGTTATATTATTATGTTTAAATACGTTTTAATAATCACTTTGTGATATATAATATAATATTAAAAATTCAAATATTAAATTATATTTTGCATATTTTTGCATATTTTATAGTGAATATGCCACTTTAAGTACCTAATATTCAACGATTTCTATAAGTATTTGGTTATAACACATAGACACATATTTGTATTAAATAAATGTGGTTTTTCTAAAATTTTCTATAGTTAAAATAAAAATAACAAATGCAGTATTTCCTCAGACATATATCTTTCACAATTGTAATATTAATTGTCTTATATTATACAACATCTATAGTAAATTCGAACAAAAACTGTACCAGCCTGATAATTCTTGATAAAATAGTAACATCAAAGAAATCATTAATAAAGTATATTTTTTATTTTATCAAACCAATATATAATTTAAGTAATAATGCGTTGTTCTCGTGAAATGTAATAAAATTACCATCGAATGTCAATAAATTAATAAGAAAAAAAAAATTCAAAGCATTTTTATACGTATAATTTAGGGGCGATTATAATTTATTATAATCGTGTATTTTATATTAATGTTTTTAAGTGCTCTGCGTCTAAGTCATCAACTGATAATCGTTTTTGAAACGAACGTGCGCGATTAAAATAAAATTACAATAAAAAATCGGGAAGAGCAGGTACCTATATCTAAACATACACACACTTTCAAAACGGATATACCTATACTTATAAAATGTGATATAATAAAATAATATAGAAGGTATTGGTACCTATGTCGTCTGTTTTTTAAGGATCAGACGATTTATGTGTCATTGCTATTGTTATTATTGTATTTATCATCGGTGTTACCCCCACCAATCACGATGGACTATTTTATATAATCCCAAACAACTGGTACCTACTTATGATTTTATATTGTTTTTCACGTGCTTTCTTAAACATGTAAGTGACAAAATAATGTACTTTGTGATAGTTGATAATGATAAATGATTTTTCATTCCTTATCTCGTATGGTGTTTTTTTTTTTTTTTGAGGATCAACCGTTTCAAAAACTTGCTACACTTTATTTAAACTCAGCTAACATTCAAATCACTATTGCTGAACTATTTAAATACGGTACGGTAAACTTAAATTAAATCGTAAATTTCCCAGGACAGCCTGCTCTACGTTTAATTCAGTCATTCAATAGTTCCCGATATTAACCAATTATGTAAAATATTGTGTACCATACCAGTGTGTAAATCGACTCCGGAACATTTTCGTAAATTAAATGTCAAAAATCAATCGAACGGAAATACATTGACTGGATTCAATAATGAATATATTTAATGATATTACTTTTTATTATTGCTAATTTAACGACATATTATTTAGAAAATTCTCAACGGATAACCATTGTTGGTCATCTATAATGGCGAAGTATGTGGTTAAAATTGATCTCGAAGAAGTCATCTTGATAAAAGTCTCGAAAATCAAGAAAAATGTAAAAGTTAAATCTCAATATACCTAATAAAAATAATATTTATTGAGATTTAACAGAGCTACGACTATGTGGTAAACTTTGCAATCAAATGTTCTATACCACTCCTGGATTAAAAACTCCTGAAAATGCTATTGGACTATCTATATAGGTACTTAATATATTGCGTACATATTATAAGTGTTATTAGAATAATTTTATGTAATATAAGCGATATTATAGTTATAAAGTTATAACTATAGGTAGTCGTCATACGGATGTACAATATATAATATAAGAGATCGTACGACAACACTTCTGATGTATGTGTGTGCGTGTCATAGTCGTTATAAAACAACTAAATAATTAAATACGATCGTATATAGGGTCGATGATACCATAATCCCGAAACTGGAAACCTGTACGAGCGGGATCAGCGGCAGTGCCTATATGACAAAGTACGTTATGGCTGCGTTATACGACGACGAGTTATGATGAGAATCGTGCCATCTTGAGAAAATAACAACATTGTTCAGAGGATATATCTACTAGTATAGAACAAAAAAAAAAATAAAATAAAATAAAAAAATATATATATCTATCGACAATAAATAAGATACTTGTATATATATATATATATATATATAATATGTAGAAGACGTATATTATTAACGTTATATTTTAGTTGTGTATATATATATATGCCCAGTCACTTTTTTCGTGCTGAGTATTTTTTTTTCAACCAATAATAACCAGACGAAATAACCCGTATTATCTGGTCCGGCTAGGTTCTCTCTCGATATCTATATACGATTTATATTATTATTATTATTATGTGTTATTTATGCATAGTATATATTATGATGACGTTGTAATCGAGGAACGACATTAATGGCGTCATGTTATAATAAACTATAATGTACCTACCTAATACCTCAGCGTTTGAAGAGAATATTGTTATAAACGTTCGTTTATTTATTTTGTACCTAAACATTCCTGAGCAATTTACAAAACGAAATTCGAAATCACAGACAATGTGCATTATGTTACCTATATACTATAGCAGGATCGACTAATTTATCTTTCTATCATGTTCCGTTTTGCTTCAATATATAGGTAATACAAACACAATTACAATGATTTATTTTATGATTTTCCACTTGTTAATTTTGTACAAAATTTGATGCGAACACAAAAAAACTGTTGACGGATCCATCAAATGCTTAAAAGTCAACGTAAATCCAATACCATTGGTAGTAGACTTTAGACGAAAATATGTCCATATAATTAAGAAAGTAAGCCATAAAAGTATTCACCTAGTTGATTATAAGATTTGATTTTTTTAAATATATTTTTAAAAATATTTATAGAAATATTTCTACGAATCATGATAGTTATGTTATAATAACTTAAAGTATAACCATTTTGGGTGTTTAACGTTTCTTATCACAATCATCAGTTTATATACACAATTTATATTATTGCAATCACAATTCAGGGAAAATATAATGTTTTAATCACAATTATGTGTGGATTGATTACAACTATACTTTTTGTTTTTTTCCTAATCTAAGGGTCTCATTTTTTGTTTTGCATACTCTGCTAATGAAGTCTACGCACACCTATATTATGTTCATAATTGTACATACAACATTGTTTTTACTCTTACACAGTTACACCGATGTCCGACGATCACAATCTGCATGAAAATATTGGTCGAACAAGTACTTTTGTGAACCCTTGACCTGTAGACCGTCTATTGCTTATTGTACACGGCAATCGAACACCAGCTTCATAACAATAGCGATACGCAAACAAAACATTTCAAAATGTTTTAATCATATAGACAATGTAAACTCCGTTGAATACTCCGGTAATTGTTTGGGTCTTACCAGGCAATAATTGATAATAATTATTAATCATGGCCGTATTTAAAATTGTTTTGTCTCCGGGCGGAGGTGATTAGATAATACATATGCCACCCTTAAATACATTTAATATTTTAATTTCTCAACGTTTGGGGGACACTCCCTGGACTCGACTTGTAATTCCTTATTACAAAAAATTAATAAATTATTCCACACTCTATCTATACCTATATCTACATTCTACAGCTATTTTTCGGTATCAAAACCAACCAGCAAGTTTAATTGTTAAAGAATTCCTTAGTGTGGCAGAATTTACTACATCTGCTGTAACATTGATATTGATATCATTTAAAATTGATGTGTAACTAGTAATTACATCATTGACATTTCAAAAATGTTAAAATAATTTTGTAAGAGTTTAACTGAGACTAAGTATTTAATATTTAAATTTTTTTTTTAATCGTAGGTAGGTTATTAATAAATTATCACTTGTCAAATAATTTAGCACTCATTAATTTGTAAATTAAATAATGTTTTGTGTTAAAACCAAGTTGATTTTGTATTTTATATATATTTTGTTTTATTAATTTTGTTTTTATATTACCAGTGTAATAAATAGTATTTATATTATTAAAGCTTAATAAATATTTTTTGTACAATTTAATAAAATATGGTAATCGATTTCTAAAAAAATATGATTTATTATTTTTATTTATTATTAAAAAGTGACAATATTTAAAAATGATTAACACGAGTATAATATATTCATTTATAAATAACATAAATCTCTGTCACTATTATTTTGTGACTTCAGTGTAGTAATATATAGTTTTGCATAAGTTTGCATAATTTATGTATAAGTTGCCATAAAATATTAATTACTTGACCCGAACTTTTTATTTTTTATAATATTTTTACAATAATATATGCCCATTATTAAGACGCCCATCATAGTGACCTGAATCATTACTAGGGTATATTTAGGGAAGGTTGCTTTCAAACATCAATGTGTAACTTTTGAAGAAGTGATATTAAAGATATAATAATAAAACTCATATCTTAAAGGACATCATTGCGGAGTAAACTTCGTGCTGGAGATGTTACTCATAGGTACCTACGTGTATGGTTCGTAATCTATGATGTTTCGTGTTTCAGCAAAACTACTCAGTGACATTATGTCATAGGACCACCATTATTTTTATTTAATTTGTATAATATTATGTTGCATTCAACATGTCGTCATTCATTTATTTTCAGTAATGACTTGTCGCTATAATGAAAATAATAAATATATAATATTTAGCATCTATTATTTTGTATGTCAACTTTTGAATGCTTTTGGTTTAAGGGGAAATCAAAAATTAAGTCGGATGGGGGCCTGTAGACGCGCGTGTCTCTAAACCTCTCAAATAACACGAAATACTTCAAATTCCTAATTTTTCCTACGCAAATAATTAGCACGTATTTGTATGATATTTACGAAATTTGCACGTTATTTTTCCGACAGCGAAAACAATTGTTTTAATTCACACCTGTCGTAAGTCTCTGGCCCACAAAAAAATCTTTCATGACCAAAAAGTAATATAAAATCTTTAGTAAATTAGCAATCAATCGATAATCTGCAGTTTAGAATAATTACATTACTAAACACGACTAAACTTATCGGTCAATTACGGAAATATACACAGATGACCTACTGCAGTGACGGGTGGCCAACGGAATAACTGTCATCGTCTAGTCATTATCCATTATCCGATCCATTATCCGACATTGTAGGAATCTCTGACATTAATGGTAAAATAATATTATTATTACATGGGTAGTCATTGCCCATAAAATATTTCGTTTCGATTTCCGAGTTCGTCTTACGACCGCGCCCGCCTAAACCTAATAATAATTTTAAAAATACACATGAATTAGAAAGTAAGCGACTTGTCAGTGAAGTAATGATATTATATTCAACTCGCATGTACCTACGGCTACCGTCCGTCGCCATTATAATAAATATATTTCATATAATCGGCAAATCACCTCGATCTGCTACTTCTCATTATAGATCCTTCTCGTTATTTCCCGACGGTGTTCGGTCGTGAACCTATGGCTGGATAGAAATGCAGTCCTCACAAAAACAAACAAACCGTACCTGCGTAATATTAATATGCGATTTGTTTTTATTAACATTTTATTTTCTAGCGTCACACGCCGCTCGTGCATTTATCTCACGATGTTTTTAAATACAATACAATAGAAACGATGAGTAAATAGATATATTTGACAATTGTTCCCGAAATTTCTTTTCGTGGACAACAAATTATTTTCCAGCGAGATCGTGAAGAAAAGTGGTATTTACCTATATTAATTTGCCGGCACATTTTCCGTCAGCGGATTTAGATTTTGGACTAGGGAATTGGGATGACTCGTACTTAGGCATAAGGATTAGAACTTAATATAATTATATACATAGTAGTATGTACAAAAAATCTTCATGCATTTCACAAACTATTCAACAGTTTTCTAAAAATATTCAAACAGCGTTGAAGAAAATAACTTTGACCATTGTGTCATTGGAACAATATTTAAAAATATCTAATTCACTTTTGTTTTATATTTTTAATTTGTAAAAAATGAATTTAAGTGATAACTAAATACAGTTTCATAATACTGTATAGGTAATTTAAAATGTAATAAATTTCTCTTACTTTAAAAACCTTCTAAATTTACACCGAATGAATTTCGTAAACAATTTCGATTGTCTTTGAAGACTTTTGTAGGTGCAAAAAAACTTCTCTCCACAGATTCTGTGGTATAGTTTCTATTCACATCCTTTGCTTCAGGTTCGTTGTTCGAACAACTTTGTGTCCTTCATGTATCGGAAGTTTGAAATTATTTAAATTATCTCGAGTCTGTTATTTTTTACTCCTTTTGATTTTTTTTTGTATTTCATTAATATACAACATGTGAATGTAATATGGCATATTGCGATTCTACGGGTTTTATAAGTACAATATCCCAATGAAATTAAATGGAATCGGAAACACACAATACTTAATAATATATACTAAAATACCAAATTAAAAAATCTGTTATTGTCGGGTGCTTTCTTTTAAATCCGTTTTGGACTTGACCTATATGTCGTGCCCACAAAAAAACCGTCAGTTTGCATTAAAATGTCATAAATATATTATTATTACCATCCATTAGTATTATTTTTGAGATGCCCACTACAGTCTACAGCTAATAATATAGCATTAGTATTTTCGCTTTATTGGGTGGTAGTTTCGAATATTTATTTCAGAAAACATGTTTAGGTACCAATACCGTTATCGTGTGGCGTTTGCCCGCATAATATTAGATATAAATTAAAGACACGATTTTATTGATTGCTACTTTTTTACAGAACTTATATCAAAAAATTGAATAATTATTGAATAGGTATATAATATTTGTTTATTAAAAATATAATATATTTATATATTTTATACTCTATTATAGATGTATTTTAAAGTTTCGAATATATTATTTTGAATTTGAGGAATTTATTGAATTCCATTACCTATAAAAATGTTTTTTATCGAATTTAATTAAAAAAGTAAATTAATGCGCACACGAGTGATGACTAGGTAATCATCGGATTTGCATAACTTAACAATACAAGACAATGTAGTGAATTATGATATATTTAAAAATGTAATTTATTATAATTTATAATAATTTAGTGCGCGATTACTTTCAAGTTTTAATGCACATAAATATACTTACCTATATTACTTGCATAGTTAAAGTGCTACATCTGTAACTAACGGGAAAATAAATTAATTCTCTATATAGACATTAAACGGTGATGAAGTTTTGATAATCAGAATTTCATCACATAATTATGTCTCAACTCTCAATATTATTTACCTATAGAGCATAGAGTATAGAGTATAAAGAAATAATATGAACACGAATAAGACACGAAATTAGTATACTGTTAGTTCAAAAAATATTTAAAACAAATTTTTACAACAATTTTTTTATGTTTAATCTGAAAGAAAACTAATATAGCCATAGTTGTACAACTGAACTATGTATAATAACTAATAACTATAATATTTATTATGTGTATTACTTGATAAGTACTTAGGTTTATAGGCAGTATTACAACCTTACCTATTATTTATCGTCAAATATAACCCGTGTAAGACCGATCAAACACTACACTATAATATTATTTTATGGATTTTAATTTTATTATATTACAATATAAATTAAATAATAGTAAGCAAATTGCGTCACCCTATGGCCTACATAAACACATCCACCCCATTTCTTTGTTTTAGAATAATGAACTAAGATAATATGCACAGAAAAAACAAAACAGTTGTTTGTACTATAAAAATAGTAAGATTGACTGTACATTATAATATTGCTATAGGGATACCTATAAGGTTAATCAGATTTACCAAAATATCATAGTCAAGTTATTATAGTTATTTGAACTGAAATATGCTATTTTAACTATATTTTTTAGTTAATTCAAACATTAAAAACTGCGTTAACTATAAAACATAGTAAACATTACCATAACAAATAACTATATTTATATAGTGATAATAAATAAATCATTTTAGTTGTTTTACCTATTAAATAATTATATTTACTATAATTTGTTTAACTATAATATTATAGTATTTTTTTTCCGTGTGCACCTATTATTTAATGCGTTTAGCGTTTAGAGAAAAATTAATAATAATTATATTTATTTATTTTTGAAGCTTATAAGTAGCACTATAATACCACTCTTGTTCAGGGCTAAATAAAAACAGATAAGTGTATCTTTTAAGTTATTCAATGATAACTCAAAATTAACTTAATTTAGACAAAAATGAATACCTAATTCTTGGAAATGTATGCGTCATTATTTAGATATATTTTTCCGCATAATTTTATTTTCCGTATAAAAAATGGAAATCAAATTTTGAAAAATTCATTAATTATATTTCATATTTTATAATCTATAAATAGAGTTGGGATTTCAAAATCTAAAAAATCAAAAAAAAAAAAAAGCCTTAATCATTTTAAAACACACACTATAAAAATGCGTAAAAAATATATATTCCTTACAGTTATTTCTAAAGTAGTTTAATAAATTATACAACGGTTGTACAATGGTGATATTTTTCAGATTATATTTCAAAATACCTTAGGCACTAAAATAAAAGTGTATTATTCTCTATATTGTTTAGTATTGTTTGTAGGTATGAAAACAGTAGTTGGCGACTATTGCATATTTATTACATGTTAGACCCTATCTGACCACGATTACCAATATACAGGTTTTTATTACAACAATATAGTTTATTTTACAGTTTGTGTTTGCATAAAAACTAAATTGTGATAAATGTTCTGATAACTTGAAAAATTATGTTAAACTTATCAATACATGGAAAATTATGCAAACATTTATTTTAGATTTAGATATTTAAATTGAAAACTTATTAAAATTTTAATGCAAGTAATTTAAAAATGTTGGGAATTTTGAGTACTTATTAAAAAAAAAATACTAGGGAAATTTGTAATTATATTTATCATGAAAATATTGTAACAATATAACAATAAGTCGATTGATGTAAGTAAAACATATTTTTTACCTTTTTTAAAGTATTTTACCCTTCAATTCATGTAATTTTTTTTTTATTTAAGAAAAATAGAATACGATACATTATACATAAAACAATTTACAAGTTCAAACTAGAACTGTTACTATGTATTATTAATTTTAATCTACCTCATTAAACAGTGCTTGTGATGAGGTAGATATGTTAACGAGGTAATAGTTAAAATAAAAAAATATATTACTTGTTAACTCTAATTTTAATAATTGTTGAGTAAACTGTATACCATGTCGATTAATGACGAGCTATATTATTATATACGTTCAGATAACATTGCCTATATACATTATACCCGGTATCTAAATATTTTAAATTGAAAACTTATACAATTCTCAACACAAGTAATTTGAAAATGTTTTGAATGTTGAGTATTTATTAAAAAAAAAAAAACTAGGGAAATTTGCAATATTATTCAACATAAAAATATTGTCACAATAATGTAACAATAATTCGAGTGAAGTAAGTAGGACATTTTTTTTCCATATTTAAGTATTTTAGTTAGCTACAATTCAATTATTATAGTTAAGAGAAAAAAAATATTAGTTAAACTGTAATTTTAATAATTGTTGAGTAAACGAGCAGTGTTGAAAGAATCACATTGTAAGACCATCTCGATTAATGACGAGCTATATTATTAAATACGTTCAGATAATATTGCCTATATACACACACTCGTGATACGACGGCGGTGACTGGTAGGTACCCGTATTATACCAGGTATCTACCTACACACTCGGCGGCGGCTGTGGCAGACGTTGTGGCGCGAACGAAGAAAAAAAAACACAATGGCAAATCCCGACGAGGACGACCATAACCGTATTCGTTGTCTCAGCAGGCTGCAGTAGTGGTCGCCGCCGCAATGTCTGTCTATTATTTTATTATTATTATGTCATATCGTTTGTATTATTATAGGCATATATAGTATAATACAAGAGGGAGGTTACTCGACTGCGCTATACATACAAACTCGACACAGAGATTCTCGAGAATCGGTACAGTGTACACGCTGCGCCATCGTCTCATATCGCAGTGTAACATACCTCCATCATAATATTATAGGTACACTTAAACACATAATAATATTCTATATACGAGTATCGATATAATATAATAATAATAATAATATATATCTAAACCTAACTAGTAACTATACATGGTGATTTCTGAAGCTTGCTCACTCCCATTTTTCTCTTTGATAGTACATTTATTCAAATTTACACCAAAGGACCATATTTTTAATTTTCTTTATTTCTGTTTTTTTTTGTATTACCTAAAAAGTGTCTTGTGGTGATACAAACTTCTATTTTTCAAATCAGAACCTCCCTTTGTTACTGCGCTAATTATTTAGTGGATAATTTTCTATAAAATGACGATGAATCTATAAACCAAAACTACCATAGACGTATCATCCTTAGTACACAAATAGCTATGTATAACTCAAAAACTACTCGCTGGTATATTAGATACCGCTACATCAAAATTCTAAAAAAATAATTTCTGTTATAATTAAAAATAAAATAGTCCCTATTTGAAAAACAGAAGTAAGTATTGTTACAGAATCATCCTTAAATTGTACAAAAAAACGTATACAACAGAAATTGCACCTTAAGTCGGTTATTTTAAAAGTGATTTTGTTAGGCTGCGGGTAATTTTGTACACAGCTACATTTCATTTTTGTACAATTATATTTATTTAAATTTGGTATATTTTTTTTATAGAAAATATTGTAGAAAAATCGCTTGTATCTATAATAAATAAATTGGGCACAGCACAAACAGATTTAAGCTCGACTTCGATTTTGTTATAACCGATAATTGATGTACATATTATAATAGTAGTATTATAGTACCTACATGGAATACACTGATTTTTGGTAACTATACATTTCGTAAACTATCTAGGCCAGCTGGAATTAAAAATTGTTTTTGATACATAGAGGCACTTGACAGCTGCAATAAAATATAATCACTAGTTTATTATTATTATTATAGATTACAATCGAAAATGACGTTAGAAACAATTGAAAAAATTATTTTTTTAACGGTAATGTAAGTCTGTACTTTTCAAACGTTTTTTAAACAGTATTTCTTTGCATATTACTTGTGATAACTATAAATACCCCTTTGGTTTAACCCACTCATTCTTGACCTAACTAATTGTTAGTTCTCCAGTCAAAATACGAATATAGACCTAGGGTGGTCTATCTAACGTCAATATAAATTGCACTATATTAAAAAATTTGAAAAAAATTCTGTTTTATGTTATTTACAATTAAAACGTTACACAATTTTTGCTTTTATCGTTTTTTAGAATTAAACGTTATTCACATTTTGCAACTATTGTTATTCAGAATCAAAACATTATCCAAGTTTGAGTTTGTTGTTGTTTAAAATACTGTTAATACCTATTAAATTTAAAATTAATAACTAATGCAGGTAGGTTATGGCCCCGGATACGGAATATAATATAATAAATTCTTAGATTGTTTACATGGAATAAATGTTTCTACGAAACCAATAGACCTTTTAAATAAATGAATTTTAAAATATTTTGTTTTGCGTTATTTTAGTTTAATGATATTCTATAAATTACGTTTTGTTTAATGATATATTATAAAACATTTTGTAAATCGTTATGTTTTGTTTTGCGGTATATAATTATTTTTGATTATCACTTTCCGTTATAATAAAGTTTACAAATTTCAATCGTTTTTTGTCAATTTTAACGTTATAATCATAACGTATTATTATAACGTCTGCAAAACGAGTACCTATGCTCTTTATATTGGAATCCTGTTGTAAAACATATAAAGAAAAGTACCAAACTATTATCAAAAAAAACTACTCTTTAAAAATGTTACTGCTCAGAAAAAAGTGTCCGATCGAGACAACCTTCATCTTGTCGTGACACTTGAGTGGGTCAAGTGAGTGCTTGTATAAAATATACCTCCCATAGCTAAAAAAAAATACAGAGCACTTACGAATTGTCCGCGTCTTGATTTAAGTCAATCAGTCATGAAATTAGCACATAATTACATTTTAGTTGGTACCTACCTACCATCATGGGTATAATAATTGACTGCACTAATATTATAGATGAGAATGTAGCTGACGGTATAGAATCAAAGATTATCTTGGACGATGCTGACCGTACGATATAATAACCCTCCGATGACATTACCGCGGTCGTA
>WHPZ01575621.1:0-11640 GCA_016617965.1 Macrosiphum rosae | reverse complement strand
ATTTGTATTTGTCATATTTATCACTATTAGGCACTAAGTAGTAGTTGCTAGTATAGTAGTACCTAGCAATTTATTAAAGGTTTTTCAAATCATGTACCTAATGAAAATATTGTTATACATTTTATTTTATAGTTTAAGTTAGTAAGATTTAATATATATATAAATATGTAAAAAAGTACTAATTTATTAATATATAATTATAAATTATTGCACCGAGGCGATATATTATATATATTTTTTTTTTAAATAAAAATGCTTTTTATGACATATTGTGTAGGTATTAAAATATCAAATTATTTTTCGTTGCAGTGAAATTGTAATACAATTATTGTCCACTAACTACTATGTCGCTATGCATTTATACACGTTATATGCTACAAGTCTACATAATGAATTATTACTACACAGTACCTACTACAGTAGTTCATGTATCACTGCAGTCACATACCCACATGACTATGACTTTTACTATACTGATAATAAATTATAATTTAAAAGTTTAAACCAAAATGTACCTATACTATATAGTATATTAATAATAACTATAAGTACCAGAATGAATTTGAGTTGCATGATATGGAATAAATAGTATTCAACATTACAAATAATAACTTTTTATTGAATTCGATTAAATATTACAAATTGCGATATATCTTATACGTTAACAAAATATAATTATACATTTTTTTTTGCCTTTTCGTATTCATGATGACAAAACGATATTTAAAGTACTTAACACTTAGTTAATATAATAATGTGAAATTTTGAAAATTTTCATAATTTCTTACATCTATAATATTAAACAATAATCTGACTGACGGTTAATAAACAAAAACATTTATACATTTTTTTTTTCAATTTTGTAACCCTTCTATAATATTATTCTTATTATATTAACAAAACCAATTTATAATGTTATTATTATTTAGTATATTTTAGGTAACAAAGTGTGGATATGTTAATATTGAAGGACCTAAAGGTGAGGGCAGAATAAAAATATCCCATTAAGGCACTGTATAAATAATACCTATTATAGTGTTGGCCTCTGGCTGTAACTCTATCGCTAATACCTGTTACTGGCGTTGGTATAAAGTGTTCATATTATAATGTCGTAGGAATTTGAAATAATCGTTCAATATCATTCGTTGACAACTGTAAACATCTTCTACGGACAATAACAGCAAAATATTGTGCTAATTATATCACTAACATTGTTCCGGCGAAAAAGTAAAAGGTTATTGGTCGTCTGCAAGGGTTTGTCAGTGTCACACGTAATATAATGTAATATCGAATAATGAATATTATCCATTATAAAACAGAGAAAACATAAGACTGTTCACCGGAAAGCCGGAAATGTATAAGTAGTAAGTACTACCATTGGCGAAAAATAGGTGGGGGCTTGGGGGGACTTAGTCCCTCCATATTTCTGCCAAGTCCCCCCAGTTCAAAAGTCAGTAATTAGTACTGAGCGTATATGATTTTTAGAGAATATTATAGGAAGGGGTTTTAGTCCCCCCAAAATAATTTGTCTATTTGCGCCCATGAGTACTATATACGTTCATGATGTTTATTATGAACCGTTTTTGAACAGTGTCTTCGAATTATATTGTAATATTTTAGTTTTGAAACCAACGGTTTAATTTTCAATGCAAATAAATCGAACTTATTCGTATGTTTTGGAAATGTGTATCGATTTTAAATCTTCTTTATTGCATACGGAAATCCTCAGCATGTGATATGAAACGATGGTAGGTACCTACCTATATAATATAGAGATCTATTTTTAAGTAATAATATATGTGGATATTATTGTTATACATGTTTGATGCAGGTACGTGTCGGGTGAGTATATAAAATGGCGCAGTGTGGTCAAAGCTTGTAAGGATAAAACGATTTCATATCTTACTTACAACAACAAAAAAATAAAAATAATTATTATAATAGTTCATTATTCACATAATATTAATCTAGTACAATTCCAAACGGTACATTTTTAAACAAAGTGTTTTTTTTTACAAGCATATAATATATTAATTTTGGCAAACAAAAAATATCCAAATTATACCCTTGTTAATATATATATATATAATATATATGTATATTATAAATAATATATAATATCATTATTAACATAATATAATATTATAACATTGTATTATTGTAATTTGTAACGTCATTGTTACAATTTTTTTTTTTTTATTATTCGTTTGATTATATACGCGTCGGTACGTTGCACATAATAATTAATAATATATTATAATATATTATACCTATGGCGTATTATACATAATTATTATGCATACAACGAATCCCATTAATTTTAAAAACAGAGTAGGTAAGTGGAGTAAAAGATTAACAACTACTTGTAAAATACTTCAGATTTTAGTGTGCTTTATGTACAAATTGAGTTAATGATATATAGTTACATTGTGTATAACTGCAATGGTTCTTAACGGGCGATTATTATTAGTGATTGTATTTTTGGCGCGTTTGAGATGAAATAATAGTATATTATACAGTTGGTCCTCCCGAAAGCGTATTTTATTTTTCAAAAACACGGAAGTGAATATTTTTACAAAGTATATTAGTATTCGAAAGCGATACTGCGATGGGCTTTATAGGGTTTTTGAAAATTTATCACCTCAGTGAATGGAACTTGTGTTTTTATACTATGGAACCTAAGTGATATTTTTGGTCTTTATTTAACTTCATCTATGGACGTGAGGTCATCGTACTCTTTGCGGGGAAACGTTATATAATATAATATAGGTATACGCGAAAAAAAATCTATATAAAACCAAAACTCAGATTATTGACGATGCACACATCATATTATGTGTAATAAAATATATCTACCTAAAGATGAAGCGTTTCTCAAAATTTGTGTCGAGTCCAGTTTTTTTGGGTCACGAATAGTCGGGCGGGTCCAGCTGACAATGGGATTTTATTAATTTTGGAAAATATTTTCTTATATTTATAGTGTAATACAAAATAAACAATTTTATTAACACTCACTGTGCCCACCGCACGGAGGTTCATTAAAAAAAAAAAAACATAGCTTTTCGGAGTGTTGAAATCAACGGAGAACTATTTTACTACATTTGGTGGGTACAACGAACCTCAGTTTCCCATTAAATTTTAATAAAATATTGCTGGAAAAACCGGGTCTCGCATACTCAAAGGTCGAGAAACGCTGCAATGATAATAATAATTCTAACAAAAATAAAAAATGTCGATCGTAAACAAAAATTCTAAAAAACTCCGTCGTCATACGTAGTTTGTGTGTCGGGTATGTGTATGTGTGTGTGTGTGTGTGTGTGTCGTGAATGTTGAAATAGGTATGTAAAATAATATAAACGTTCACAGTTCGGCCAAGTCGCGGGCGGCTGGTTGCTGCAGGGGCATCGGCGTCGGCTTCAGACGCCCAGCGGTTCACGGCCGCCGCCGTCGTCAGTCAGCGTGCCGCCGGCACGTGCACTTGACGATCCACTCGACGTCCACGTACACGCTGTGTACGTAATCGTCGGCCGTGGCCGAGAAGGGCCTGCGGACGGGTTCCCAGAGGTCGTCGCCGGGCACAGCGCCGTCCAGCCGGTCGTGGCCCTCCACCGGGCTCCGGCACAGGAACTCCACCTTGACCGTGGTGCTGAGCTCGGGGGCACAAACGATACCGTTACCACTGTTGCCGTCACCTCCACCACCACCACTCGCCGACGGGCACGCGCCGCCACACCGCTTCGGATGAAATGTCTTCCGGCTCCGGCAGTCGCCGAACTTCAGCCGGACCGGTGTCGTCGACTTGATCGTCGCCTTGCACTCGTGTCCCTTCTGCGGAATCAGACGGGCAAAACAAATATATAGATAAGAAAACGTAGTAGACCTCAGTGGCGTATCCAGGAAGGGAGGGGAGGTGGGTCTGATAAGTTACATATTATTACACTATAGAAAAGAAACCATTATGACTACAAAATTAGTGTTTAAAATAACTATATATACAATACTCAGCACCATCTGCAGGATACGTCACTGGTAGACCCGAGGTAGTTTTAAAGCTTCAGGTCGATGGCCCAAACTATTTACGATAGCAATAATAATAACCTTAATGTAATATTATTAGAGATAGGTTCTTGAACTCTTCGAACCATCCGTAACATTTTAGAATGATATAAGTTCGAATTCAAAAGCCTCGAACGATTTGAATAGTTTGAGCAAAATAATTTTCGATATATTTTTGTATTGATAGTAAATATAAGTTATTGTTGTTATTTACAACTTACAATTATTACTATACATCTACTTTACAATGGTAAAAATAGTTTTAGCTCATACATTTTAATTAACCTGAATGTTTCAAATACATTTTAGTTGAAAGTAAATTATTTTATTTTTAAGTTTTGGTTTGAAAATAATTCAAATTACAGTTAGAGTTCAGAAAGGTTGAATATTTTGTTAACAATATTTTTTATTATACAATCATTATTAATACCTAAATTTGTTTTATTTATACTTGGATGTTCTGTATACTTCTATTGATATGAGTACAGGACACGCGTGGCTATAAAGTTACTCAGTAAGATTTTTTTTTGTTTTATAAGTCCAATTTTATATCCCAGGGCAGACAATTTTTTTATGAGCTTTGTTATACCAGAGTTTTGTGAGGAATCCCTTGCTACTTAAACAAACGCCTGCTCTTGTCAAAATCATTAAAAATAGAAGTTATCGATAAATTTAGAAATAATGTTGGTCGCTGAAAAAACATATTAAAATTTTACGTTCCTATAAAAACACAAAAACTAACTAGTACTGGTGACTATATTGTATTATAATATATCCAAATAATTCACCAATAATAATATAAATAACATTTATGGAGGATAAATGTGTGAATTTCAAGTTATTCCACTAATATAACTACCCTTGTGTAAATTGTATGGATATTAATTTAAAATTGTATTAGAAATGGGTGATGATTTTTAAATAAAAAAATTAATTTTAACTAACTAACAGAAATGGAAAATATTATATTCATAATTATAAAATATTGTATTCAAGTGTGAGCCAAAGTTAACAATGTAGGTAAAGGTTATGCAATTAAGGTATCATTACCAATAATATACCTAAACAATATTAATGACAAAACATAATATGCCAAATTATATATTTTATAGTTATTTCAACATTAATATAAACTTAATAGCATTATAATATTATAATCATAATGGTATAACTGGTAATTTCGAGTACTATAATGTACATTAGTTTCCTCTATAAGAATGTCTAATCCATGTGCCCCTAAAATGCCTATCCATAACGCCGCGTGTTATAAATTTGCTATCTTGGTGCAAAATTCGCGTGTTGTAGTGCTTTCACTTAACATAATTGCTAACACCTTCTTTAAAATTGAAAAATGTGTTCATATTTATTAGGTTATATTATAATTAATAATATATACTCAATAAGGTTTGAAAAAATAAAAATTAGATAAATTAAGGCAATAATTGCATTTTGTTTGTATTCGAATTTATTATTGTGCGTTTTCTCCATTAGGACATGAATCGAACGAAGCCGGGGGAACTGGAATAATTGAAATACACATTTGAATGCCGATCCCACATAATTGATTGTTCTTATTTTTTTATTCGTATGAAATTTATTTCGGCAAAATCGCTGTTACGTGTATTATTTTTTGTGGTAACGAATTTCACGCGCAGTTACCGTAGTAAATCGTATTACACCGGTGTGCTTACAATTTATCTGCATAAACGTTGGGACAATCGAATTTATATAGCCGTGTTTTGTAAAATGCAATTAAAAACTGTTAATATAGTGTCGTTAAAATATTATGATGACGAACTTTAATAATACCTACCGGCCACCTCATTATCAGTGGCGTACGCAGGATTTTTCAATGTGGGGGGGGGCTTGAAAACTAGTTACAATTTTTTTTTCCAGTCTAACAATTTTAGACGTTTATTTGAGGTATCTTAAAATGTTTGTAACTTCTCAACTTTTCTTTTAGAAAAAATGCTCTGATCATAAACTTCGATGCCGATGTATGCTTTTGGAAGCAAATTAGATCTAGTTGGTACTTTTAGGAGGTCAAAATTGAAAATGCTCAGTGCTTTTTAAAATAATTGGAAAAAATAAATTAAAATTTATTAAAATTGTTTGGTAACCAGATTGGTTACACCGTTCTCACTTGGATTGTATTTGATTAATTAAAATTTTTTTTTTCTACGAATGTCAATAAAAAATTATTTATCCGGTCAAAAATCTTAAAAATGTAATACGAAAGTTTTTATTATAGCTAAAATATTAATGAAACATAGGCATCATGGTTATCTTTTATAAGCATTTAAAGTTCAAATTTTGTCAAAACCACAGTTAATTTGTAGTCTAAAATTTATAAAATATTAAATGTCTATAACTAATAAGGCTAGACAATTTGATAAAAGGTCTTTCATACAAGTAGCTTATACTTTTACCGAAAAATTACAGATAGCTTATGAATATTGGTATGCAAATACAATACAATGTTTTTTCAAAAATTAATTCATTGCGGTAAGACATATATGAAATGTACGCCTTGCTTACTATAGTTGACAGTTGAAACTTAATATATTTTTTTTTAAAGTAATAATAATACGGGCAATGGGGGGGGGGCTTCAGCCCGTTAGTCCCCCCCTTCGGACGCCACTGCGCGTTATACTATGGTATAGGATATTTACTAGGAAGTCATGAAAATGCATATTTTATTATTATTGAAAGCTGGTAAAAATATACAATTAAATATTAAAATGATAATGTTAAGTTTTTGTCGTCGTGAAAGGCGGATATGATGATGGGAAAAATAAAAGTTGAGACGCATTACAGAAAGTATAAATAAACGTTATAATAATTGATTTAGCTGTGTGCGTATTCGTAGCATATTATCATCGTTTGTGACTTCGACAGAGGTAATTTCTAAATGGATAGAATGCTAACACCCAACAAAAAGACTGAAGAGTGGATATAATATATTCAAAGTAGACAATTTAGTTGTACGAAGGGGATATTAAATGGAACGCGTGTGTCGTATATAGTATTACAAAGGTGGCTGCAAGGAATTTGCGGTCAAAGAAACACGTATATATATAAAGAAACCGCTGTAGTACTGTTAGCTTTGGGGTAGTATAGGCACTTTATATAACCTGTGACAGAAGCCAAATAGGCTAGTCGGTAGAATAGACATTTTGTCGTATATTCATTCACTTAGACACCGCCAATATGACTTGGCTCCTTTAGAATCTATTATTTAAAATACTCATCTACTTGGTAAATGAGTTGAGTTTGGTAAAACTATTTTTGCGTTGGTTATCGTAAACAGTGATGAAATATGTAAAAATTTAATAATGCAAATGATAGTTAAAAAAACACCGTGGTTAATATAACGTCCTAAAAAAAAAAATAAAAAATGTTGAAATATTGTTTGACTATTATAATCACGTTTGTGTTCGTTTTTTTTATCGTATATTTTTCATATTTGAAATAATGTACATAAAAGTCATTCTAATTATTATGATGTAAATTTACCCTTCATTGACCATAGTAATTTTATTTTTAATTAGTTGTATTCATTCGTGTGCGTATCGTGGTTTTATACCCCGTGAACGAAGAGAATATTAAAGTGAACATGGTTTATTTTTATTTTCTTAAATGTGGTGTGGGTTTAAAAATATAGAACTGATTTTCTGCAGAACAGTTTGAAACGTGTCTTTGTGTTTGGCGAAAATAAAATATTTCAATAAATTATTATTATACCCAGGCCTTAAAATGAATAAAAATATATCCTCTACGATCGTTATCGGTAAAAGTTTTGTCGCTAACGCCGTAAGTAACTTTTATGATTTCCAAAAGAGTATAATATATATATATCTATGCATATATATATATAATATATGTAGACATAGGAAATAAAAGAACAAACTAATTTCTATTCAGATTGAATCCGAGGCGTAAAAGTTGTCTACCGACTTTTCGGACTCGGACAGGAATATTTTTGATTCATTGTCTTTTCATCCCCTCTATCACTGTTCCCTTTCGGTACGCCCATTAGTCTGCCCTGCCAGAAGCAACTTGTCCACGTGAACTGGACGGGGGGCGGTTAAAATAAAAGGTAAACACGACCCGCGACGACAAATACTGTAGACGTGACGTGCAATAGTAAGGCATTCAAATTTTCCCCTTCTCCATCTCCCGCGTCGTAGCATTCGACCAGATGTTTCGGTCGTGAAAAATTGTATTATTTTCTATCCTTCAATGCATGAGGGTTCTGAACATGAATAATGGAATTCGCATTAAAAAAAAAAATTATTTATCAGGACGATGATGGGATAACGGTGGTTGGTCGGGCGCATTACCATCAAGGTGGCCGTGCACGTACTCCTTCGTCTCGTTGGTTTTAAATCTACGTAGAACGTTCTTATTTTATTCCATTTAACCATTCAGTTTTTACAACTCGTATACGCCGTATGGATATTGAACGATATAACGTATTTTATTTTATTTTTTACCACTAACGGCAAGTTTCACGTGATGTCGGGGTTTTCATCAAACACGTACAAGTATTAGAAATAAAACCAGAAAAAAACTGTTTAAGTTGGCTCAACGTAATTTGGTCATTAAAACAATATTCATTTCAAATTTCTTTAAAAAAGTACATAAAAAATAAATTCTAATTATATATTGTATGATATTATTATATGTTGTATTTGAATGGGTGTGGTACGTTTATATTATATTAGAACATCATTGTATACACTCAGGCACATAAAATAATTAATATTTCTGGTTTTTAATTGAATTATAATTTATGCACATTGCGTTAAGTTAACTACGTAAATCACTCATTGGCGGGTTAATGTATAAAAAAAAGTGTAAACGAGTTGGTGACGGAGATTTAGAAAAATCTAAAAGCCTACTTCTGCAGGCTTTAAAATGAAAAGTGACTGTGCGTGAGTAGGTGTACACCAAAATAATAATACATATATTCTATTAATTTGTATGCCTTGCGATATTATTTTTTCTGATACTAACACGAATAAATATAATATTATGTACTACAAAGTAGTGCGATTCGATTTGAGTTATATTTAAAAATGTTATTAACAAATTTCTTATTATTGATTTTAGTGACAATTTAAAATTTAAAATGTTTAATAATCTTCTCACATAACTTTTCAATCAAAATTCGAAATAGTAATTAATTATTAAAATAAAATAATGTAAATTGATTAATTATGGTGCATTATGACAATGGAAGAAATAAAGATTTTAAATTATAGTAAAATATGTTAATTCAAATATACATTTATTCCAAGCAAATTAAAAGTCGGAGTATCTATTGTTTCTGTGATAATTATAACAATTGTAATAAATTCAAAAATACGTAGTACTTCAATCGAATTTTGATTTATGATTGCATTAAATTGCTTCAAAGATATTAAAGTGTATCAAGTAGTTTGTCACAACTCTAAATATTTGCATTTTGTGGAATTTTTTTAAACGGATTATAATATAGGGACGAATTTTCATTACAAATATTTACAGTGGAAACATAATTTTATACATCAAAACATTTTATTAGGTATATTATGTTAAAGAGTCTAAATGCGTCAATGTCTGAATGTTGTTTTTAGATTTTCTTGAAAGTTTTTGTTTTTAATCTGGTTTGTAAAATTATATTGAGAAAATTCGCACTAATGTAATTCAAATTTTTATTTTCAAAAAGTTAACATATTATTATTATAATTTAAGCATAAAATGCAAATGTCCATAAATTAATTGGTCACTTGAAATGTTTAGAATTTAATGAGTTTTCCTTCTAATTAATATTGCTTTTGTACTTATCTATGAATTATAAATATTTACAACCATAATATTAAAATTTACTATCTATAAATTAAGCTCGTTTTAGTACTTTGCATATAAATTCATTTTATTAACTTTATAAGTAAGATTAAAGCTCAAGGCCAAATAATAATATTATAATCTTTTTTTTTTTAGTAATTTATCGAAATGTATAATATTTACATAATAATATAGCGTATAATAAACTAATGGTTGGATGTATATACAGCGCCATAGCGGTTGTGTATTAGGTACCTAAATGGTCTGGGTGCTATAACTCAAATGGTTTATATGAAATATAATAAAAATATATTTGTGCATGAAATTGATTACTAATAAGTAATAAGTAATATTATTATTTAGTTGGCCATGATTAACTTTCGTTTTTTTTTTTTCTAATGAAAATGTAAATTTAAATGAAAACTATTTTGATTTTACCATAAACACTATTAATTTGACATTATTGTTAATGTTCATATTATTATATTGTGATACCGTGATTGTAAAATAATATGATATTATGCTTACTCTAATGTGGTGGTGTCTTGCATATTTAGCATTCACCAGTGGTGGTGAGTGACACGGCCTTATTTGGCAAAGTCTGGTTTCGTTATTAGGCTTACAAGCTTCATTTGCGTTAGACATGCGCCTAGAAAGGCCTAATCCACACTGGGATGAACATTCCGCCCATGGTGTGACTAATGCTTCACAATTTGGCGGCCTTTCCACTAAAAAAAAAAAAATATATAATATAGTTATTAGAAATATAATATTTTAGTATAAGTATATAATATTAATTTATATTATTAGTATTCCATGAACCTAATATAATATTGAAAACGTGATGCAACATCTTCAATTATTAATAATTTTTGATAACTCATGAAATAATTTGAATACTAACAATATTTGTGTAATAAACAGTTGTGTAATTTAATTTATTAGTTAGGTACTTCGTCAGTCAGTGGAGTCACTTTATTTTCAAATATTCCTATGGCTACTCCGTGCTTAAACCGTGTTCGTTTTTAATGCATCGTAAATAATTTATCTTTTATTTCTACTATTTCGTCTTTAAGTAAAACTTAACGATTTATTGTGGGTATTTTAATCTCATCAATTGTTCAAAATTTGTCGTGACCGGGATGGTTTATCAATCAATTTCGTGTTCGGCATGCTCGAGGCTTATCCGGTTGATTGAATTCAATCTCGGTCTCGAGCATGGTGTGTTCCGAAGTGACAAGAACCTTAAAAATTCATCAAATACACGGTTAAGCTATAAATTATTCATCGTCGGCCATTACTTTTTCCGGTCCATCTAGGCTGGCGACGAAGAAAAGAGCATAGGAATTATTAAAGAGGCGTAAAATAAACAATATATGTGTGTTGCAAGTAAAGAATAAAAGGGGGAAAAAAGAAACTCTGGGAAAAGAAACGTTAATTTGAAATGTGTATTTTGCAACTATTTCGCGTTCTTTTCCCTGTGTCACTAAATGATTCAAATCCTTTAGATCTTTGCATGCGGAACCCAATTTATGTTCTAATCCCGTCACGTTTCCATCACATTAGCCTAGACGCTAAGCGTGCGTGTACGATCTAACATGACTTTAGTTGGTATGTGACGCGTGTATATGCTTAATTACCGTCTTAGCTGCGGAAGAGCTAGAAACAAATAAAATGTGCGCACCGGATTTTGAACTGACGTAATACATACGAAAATGCTAGTGTAAATATTACACACACACACACACACAC
>WHPZ01575618.1:0-10319 GCA_016617965.1 Macrosiphum rosae | reverse complement strand
TTTTTTTTTTACCAGTTCAATGCAATTCCCCTTTTTTCAACTTCAATTTAAAATTTTGGCAGTCATCGAATTGCCATTCCATTGTAGTTATACAATTTTATACGCTATCGAATATAGGTATAATAATTACACGTATTTATGGTTCATTGTAAAACGAAGGTATCACTCGTATCAGATGGCGGCGAATACACGAAATAATTGTATTAGCTAACTTGTTATACTTCTTCAATATGCTTGCCTACACAGAACCAACGGAAATAAGACGTTTAAATAATTTAAGATGAAGTTTACTGAAGTAGGTACTTTCCAAATAAATAAAAACTATTGATGACTTCTATAAGAAAAATGGTCATATTGCAGTTAAATGTTTTTGATGTGAATTCATATAGTGCATTATTTAATTGATTGTAGCTTTACATCTGGTACATCTTGAAATTTGTAACGGGAAATGTATGAATTATATTATATATTATGTGTTATTATTTTATGTTATGGTAGATTACGTTAAATGGAATCTAACGTTATTGACCAAAATAGGTTGGTACATACTATTTAATTATCGTTATAAAAAATGTAAACTAGATATAATATTCACACCATGCTTGAAGTTGTCACCATCTAAAACCAATACACTTTTTTAAAGTTATGTTGTACTGTTCAAAGATGTAAGAAGATCTACTGACAAAAATTAATTGAAACAAAATTTGGGAGTGGCCCAATAATTTACAATTAATCGAGATTTACATTTTTACTCAAGAAATGATTCACAACCCAAAAGTTGTGATGAAGTTGAAATAAAGTTTCCAAATAAAAAAGTTCTACCAACGAAAATATAGTTCAACAAAATGTGGCAGTCCACTGACTGCAATGTCCGCAATAATTTTGAGCACTATCCAATTTTAATTTAATGAGCTGCCAACAATAATCTCTCTAACAACACAACTTTTTGTTGTCTATTCCTAATCTATCTTTATTAGTGTATTCACCTTAGTTAGTTTCGTTCAGTCGTAGACAAACATTACAATTAAAATTCATAAATATCCGGAGGCACCTCATAATTATCAACACTTCCCATTTCATACGGTTATTAAGGTGATATACATTTAAAAATATATATCGTTAGGTAATACCCATATTTGTAGGGAAATAACGTTAATGACCACCGCAGAATATTATATAACATCATTTACCATAATATGATGGACAGTAAGTCAGTAAAACCTCCTTATATAACGGAATGACTCGGTATCGAGATCAACTGATTTTTCAATTATAATAAGGACTTTCTATTACAGGGGAATTAAGGATATAGATTATACGGAACTGCTGATATTTTCCTTTGTAAAGATTTGAATTAGGTTTAATTTATTTTAAAGTTGTTAACAGACCAATATACGATTCTTCAGTTTTGTTTGACAGTAAAGCATAATTAATATCATTATTATATCCACTATAATGATATTTTCGTTAACTAATACAATATGTATTGTATACATTTGTGAAAATATTAAATGCGATGTTTTAAACGTACCATAGGCAAAACAATCACCATAACAACGCGACGGTCCATTATGTCTAAATGTTCATGTGGAGAATATATTATAATCATTCGATAATTTGATCGTGAAACAGAAATTGTGTGCCATTTTTTGATTTTTCAAAATTCTTCAGAAATATTTAGATCAAAAAGATATTTTGAAACCGTAGGGACGCAGCAGTCGTTCCGTTTGCTAATCCGGAAACAAAATTTTAATTGAAAATATTGATGGAATTGCTCCTATACTATACTCCAGATGGTATTTGCGTAGCACTTATTATTTATTGTGGTGATGGTTGTGACTTGTGTCACACAAGTTGTGTGTGAATATAGCGTAGTTTTTCATTTTTCCAACGACAATCCTTCCATGAAGTTTACTTGCAATGGTCACATGTGAATGGTCCGATGGTCTTTTAGTATAACCTAATAGGTACGCTTTTAACTATCATTCGGCTTTCACATTGGTGTTCTGTGCACCGTAAATACATTGTGCTTTCAACAGTTTTTTTCCACTCTGAATGTGTATATCCATCACACATTTTCAATGTTTTCATTTTTATTACTCAATAGGTACGTATTCCATATTAATAAAATATTATTTGAGTTGAAGATATTACACACGTAATTACATAACACATACGAGTACGCCAATTTTAATACAAATCAATGAACTATCAAATACATTTTTTTTTTAAACTGGTAGCCTCAAAATGTTGTAGTTTATTTTGGATAGTATTAAATTAAATTAGATATTAAATTGGTACTCATACAATAAGTTATTATGACTTAATATCAACAATCGTAATTAAATATCTTAATATCAACAATCGTAAGTCGTAAACTCGTAACTATAATAACGGACGGACGGATGGACACAACGGGGATATATAAGTTGTTCTAAATGTATGTTCAGAAACTTAAAATGATAGTTTTTCGTGAGTCGATTACATTTAACGTGTATGTGTTGAATAGTAAAAAGTAAGTAATAAAAGGTAGCCCGTGGCATTTTAGCGCGGGTCTTGCTGAGTATATTATATGAACATTTTATGAAAATCGATGGAAAACCGTGGATTTCAATAATGCCATAAAGGCCATCTAGTTAGGCCTTCGATAGTTTGGTTGTACCTTATAGTAGATAATATAGGTATTTATTAATTATAGCTTATCCTACACGGTGTTGTCCGTGCAGACAAATTAAATAATATGCCAGTGGATTTACCCTAGCTGTAGTGTTAAACTCAGTTAAATGTAAACTACACACATTTTCAACACATTCATTTGGAGCAATACCAAATATAAAAGGTCTAAAATGATATCTAATTATAGCAACTATTTTATTTTCAGTAACCAATGGCAACCCTATATACAAACAAAAATATTCGTTTTTCGTGAGCCATCAAATTTCTGTGTGAGTCACTCTTTGCAAATTTTAAAAATTAGCTTCGTGCGGTGCACATCCTCGGGTATAGGATTACCAGCTATGTACCATATTTCAATAACATTAGTGTGATGAACTTGACTGTGGATCGCTAGATATCTTATGATACAAATGGTTATGCTAAACACTAAATGTTTAATGCAGTTTTATAATTTTTGCAATTTATTACAATGTTCAATATTATATTGTATCTTTAGATTATGAGGGGAGCGAGGAAGCTACCTAATGGTTCTACAATAGTGTTTATTTTTAAATTTTTTTCTGTCCTGTTTACAAAATTTTTATCAGAAGAAGTGCATTGATTTCAACATAATATATAGTATCTTAGCTTTTAGTAAATTGGATTAAAAATTACCTGTTAAGAGAGGTAATTTTTCGATTTTATCAATAGTTATTTAATGCTATGGGTAAAACCACAAATTACAAAAAACCGCTGAAAACTGGATTTTAACTTCTAACGTTTTGTTGACGAATAACGATTTTAGTTATTTTGTTGTAAATTATAATATTCATTCAACTTACAGACTATAATAAATAATAACAATATAATATAATATCCAGACTGACAAACCGTCGCGGCTCAGAATCGTTTTTCGTATACAAATAGGTATTATATATCATTGAATTCAAATTTAATACAATCCATTATACAGTGACCCACTTGTAACATACTGTACAGCAGAGTGACATCCACTTACCCGCTTTTTTTTATTATTGTTGTTAGTAGGTACTATGGAAACTAGTAATTTAGTTAGGTATTTAATCAGCATTTTCTTGTTTGACCTAAAAACATTATGAGTTTGAAATAACAATTTTTCCTCCCAAAATACTTTAGTTGTTTTGTTGTAATTCAAAAATATTAATATTAATAATTTGTACTTGGATTTAATGTCTGCAAATTGTAGAGCTTATTGAGGTAAATTTGGCTAAGTTTTCAATAACAATTATTGGAAATTGTAATGTTGTGTACTGCAGCTATAATTCATTATAATATAAATATATAATTATGACATAATAATAATAATCATTTTTGTTGTTGCTATATAAATATATTATAAGTCTATTGAGTTTGACTGTTTGGATAAATAATGTTTTGTTTATCCAAATGGCCTGGATTTGCGATCGGGTATGGGTACTTTGCAGTTGTATCTTGTTCTTTGTTACTTTTCTAAATAAATAAATAATGAATGTATAATACGGAAAAAAAATACATGATAGGAAACTAAATTTTGTTGAAAATATATGAGTTATAGGCAGTGGCGGATACGAGGGGGCGAAGGTGCGCCCCCCCCTTTGGTGACTTCTGGATCCGCTACTGGTTATAGGCATGCCTATAAATTATGCACATACTTTACGTAATACACTAATATACATTATCTATCTCTTTTTTTTTTTTATAAGGTCAATTAAATTTAGTAAATTATCAAATATATTAATCAAGATGGCATAGAATCTGGTAAATGAAAAAATAACATAACTAATCATAAGATATAAACTATTAACTTATTATTTTTATATAAGTCTTATTCTAATTGTATAAATTATTTTCTTTGAGCTCAAATTCTTATTGTAAAATGTAAATAATATAACATTTTATAGAATGTACTGAATGTAGGTAGGTATGTCTTAAAAATAAAACGAAAAATAAAAGATTAGCATTTGAATAAGCAATGTTACTAATTTATTTACTAACTATTTAATTAAATTAAAAATTATTTTTTATTTTTCTAGACGTCCAACATTTTCAAAGTAGCATAGGTACTTACTAATTGCATGATATTATTACATTACAACATCATAATCAATAATAATTATTGAACTGTTAAATTTAATCACATGCGTCGTCGTTTAATTATTTACCGTTCACCTTTTGGGTTTTTGAGTTTTTGATGTTGACTTTTCAGGGAAAAACAATATAATATAATTAGTAATTATCTCCGAAATATGTAAAATACAAACGCTGTTTGCCGCATTTGGATAAATATCGTAGCTAGAAATTTCAGCTATAGTAAACCGTGATCCAACCGAAATGTTTAGATCAATAAATTCTACTTTGTACATACCTAATAATTAATAACTATAACCCTGGCTTACTATCGTACTACAATATTGTGTTGAACGATGCGATTATGCGAAGAGAGGGCCCTACACACAAACTGTTTTTGTATTTTTTATTATTTGGTCTCTTACACATATCCGTTAGCGCCATCTATGACTGCCCGACGGTAACAAACCATGAATATGTATACTGTTATAATATGCGTTGAATTTCGTAATAAAATATTACGTTAATAAATATTATAATTCGTGGTAGGTACCTTGTTTACTTAATATATAAACGAAATTTATTTTTTTATTATTTCTATACTATATTTTATTATATTAGTTTATTTAAGAAAAACACACTTTCTTATTTAATATCATTTTTGCATGATATCAACATAAATACATAATTCAATTAAGAATTTTACCTGTCAAGCGTACGATTGTAATACCAATCAACCGATGACATAGGTAATGGATGGACGATAATAGGATATGTGATATTATAGGGAACAATATATTACAAAATATGTAATATAATATAAATTATGCGAATAATAATCTGTGAATATATTTTATCCTTCTCATAGTATAGGTACTTAACAATATGGCATTATTTTATAAAAATATGTTTTGCTTGACAAAAATTAAAAATTAATATTTAAACTTAATAACAGTAATATTGAGTACTGATAAAATATGATGGATACACCTATAATATTGAGAATAAGTGCTTGATATTATATATTATTATCTAAGAGATAGTATCTTTACATTTTTAAATAAAGTGATGTTTAAGTAAGACATTGATGTTATGTCATAAATGTTAAACAATATACAATTATAATTTATTAGATAAAAACTAAAATAAATAACAACCAATTACCAGCTTCTATAATACTATTGTTGGACTTTTAAGTCATCTGAAATCGACCGGTAGATCGCGTTCAACCGTGATTCAACGGGAGATCAGACCCTTATATTTTATTTTTCGTACGATTGATTATAAAAATATAATACTAGGTAGGTAGTATTTATAATCAATGGTTGTACCAGATGTATTGCTACATACGAATAATGAATAATAATAATAATAATAATAATACAATTGATCAATAATTAGTACATTGGTATCGTATAATGTTATTAGAAATAAGAAATATAATATTTGTAACACTAGCACACATTATATTTATTGTATACATATTTAAACAAGATGAGAACAGTATTAAATTTGGTTTTGACGCAGTTGGGTGGCAGATATGGATAGTAACAAAGTCATGGTAGGAATTGATAGAGAATGGCTGTTCAATATTTTAGATGTTGAATATGGATGATTTAAATTGGTATTTGGTTCTGGAGCGTTATGGTAGGTTTGGCATTCAGTTAAAATCAGGGCTTCAAAGGTTTTTATCACGTTATGACTTATGAGTATAACGTTTAACAATTCAAAAAACGATTGAAACGATTAACAGCCTACCAGGAAACGATAAACTATTGGAAACGGATAACGAAACAGAAACGTTTGAAACGATTGAAACATAATATAATTGCCTGAAAAAAAAAATATATTTATAAAATTAAAACCATCAGTAACATAATATATAGGATGGGGCACTATAACGGCCGATTTTCTGAGACAAATTATAAAATAAAAAAACGAATAAAAATTAATTATTATTTATTATAATGAAGTACATAACTTGCCATTTATTTTTTAAAAATGATGTCTTCAAGATGATGACCATCTCTTCTCAAACACTCTTCTAGCCTATTTCGTATATTTTCCACTGCACGGCTCTGATAGCAGTGACGTTTTCAGGTGTGCGAATGGTTTTTTATCGTACAGGCTTCTTTTTTAATGCTGAACCCGTTTCTTCAAAGTTGGTTATCCATATTTGAATAGCCTTGGCCGATGGTACCGAATCATGGCGTTTAAGATTAAAATTAAGACGAAATGCACGCTGTGCGGCTACTTAACTGTCATTATTTTTGTAAAACAATTTTATCGCATAAGCACGTTGTTTACCACTCCACTGTTCCATGTTTACTAAATGCCATGTTGTCTTAGAACTATTAATAATATTATTGAGAATTATTTTCTTAATTACTACTCAGAAAATCTATTTTCAAAATCGGCCGTTTCAGTCAGTGCCCCACCCTGTATATTATGGTTATTTGTGTAATATTATATTTTTCAATCATTCTGTTTTGTGTGGGAAACAAGCTATATCCATCAGGTAACGCTAAACGCCTCATAGCGTATAAATTTGTAAAACGTTTAAACGCTTAAGTTGAATAACGTTTAAATTCTTTGTAACGTTTAACAGTCATTCGATCATAACGTTTAATATATACATAACGGCAAACGATATTATTATTTTTGATTTAAGCCCTGGTTAAAACATCATATCCCCGAGGTATCTTTTCTAAATAACTGCACTGGGAGAGCTTTGTGTAATCGATCTATAATAGGTAATACGGGTGAGAATGACTTCAAATTGCCTGTCCATTTGAAATCATTTAAAACCGGAAAAATTCCAATTGGTGATATTTTTTTGAATTTACTATGTATGAGATATCCATGATTGTTAGTTCTATTTTAGTAGGTATTTATTTTTTATTTGCGTATTATATGTATAGTGCACGTCTCTACCAGAGTCGATTCGATGTTGGTTTGTATACGGATATATAGCAGGAGACTAATACTTTTATTATGTGTATAATATATTGAAGCAGAATGTCCAAAGAACACAATGAAATGGTTTAGAATAAAGGACCATACCTACTCGGAATGGAAAAAAAAAAAACATCAATGACGGTAAAAATAATACGCGAGAAACCGACACAACGAGATAACACAACGGCCGCAGAGTGCATTTATTTAATGAAATATTTTTGAATATACTTATATGACATATATATATATATATAATAATAATTTACAAATTTATAATAATACATATAATAACGTTGGCTATTGTTTGGTTTATTTGGGAATCAAATCTAAACGAAATAAGATGGATAAAATATAATTATAATTTAATGTTATAGATGACTACAATTATTTATAATTACCGCTAGTCCATACTGCATAATCGTATAAGGTATTATGCATAGCCTGGTACACGGTAACAATTAAAGAGTACCTATAATACGCGTATCATTATGATAGGCAATTCGTCACAATTTACGTAGACTTTACGAGGAAAAAAACGTCATTATCGTGTAGGTATCTAATTCGTGGTTAGGTTGAAAAATAAATTTGTTGAAATAACACGGACGAGTAAAATATAAATAATTGCACTACATTTTCTGAATTAATTATTTGTCCAACAATTAATATTCACCAGTTATACTGTTCTATATGTTATACATACACTATTTTAAACTTCGAAACAATACTTGGTAATAGTTGGAAATTAAATTTTGTAACATTGAACAAGTCACTATTTTTTCTGTCTGACTAGTGACTGACCAGAAACTGAGGTCGAACCAAGAACAGTCGGTACCCATATTGGGGACCTTATAAAGTTGAATTTTTTTTTTTACTTTGGTTACTATATAAGTCTACTAGTATCACATAAAATAATATTAAACGGCAATTAAAAAGATCAAATTTATAGAACAAAGTCGGAGGACCAATATCACATTACATGCAACTTCGCTCCAAAATTCAGAAATATTTCTGGATGTAGAAAGTTTTGTTTTAATCATTATTTTTATGATCATTTCAACACCTGTCAAATTAAATTTAACATTTAATTGTATTTAAATTTAATACATTTAATCAGGATCGGGATATTTATGTTTTGAACTCTTGAGTTGATATTATAAAAAAGGTCGTTACTTATTTTTGAAAATATGTTGAGGTATTGTAGTGATTGAGCAAGCATTGAGATTGGAGTAAAAAACATAAACAAATATCGACAACTTATTACTTAGTACATGAAGACATTTGTTTTATTCTATTATAATAATTATTATCTAGAAAATAATGGTCATAAAGACTTGACAATTTCACCAATATTAGTTCATTCGTGGTATTTCACTATTTTTATCGTCAGATTATTTTACGGTTGTACATAAAACTATAGTCCAAACAATCTTGTTGCGAAGAAAATTATAATGGTAATACATTTGTTGTTTTCATAAGAATTCTTTCGAATAATGTGCATTTAATTATAGTTCAAGTATTGACATATTATTCTCTGTAATAAACCATACCGGTATAGTCCATACATATTTTTTAATTCTGCTGAGGGACAAAAAACTAGACTATTGGATCGTCAGTCTCCCGAGTTCCGACAATACCTATAGAATTATAAATTTGCGCATCGTCTGTTTACCTGTGCGAAAATATCGTATATCGTTTGCGCATCGGCGGCAGATTATCGTTTGCGCGTCGTCTGTTCACCATCGCCAAATTATCGTACATCATATGCCCGTCAAAATTCTGAACAATAGAAAGGTATAATAATAATTGTACACACACATAATATTATATAGATAATTAATAATTCAATATACATGGGTACAAGTTTTTGTTCAATAAGCATTTAAAGTTCAAATGTCGACAAAATTTATCAAAAGCTCAAAAATTTGCAAATTATTTTGTATGTAGTAACAATTCACACCAGTTCGATTAGGCGCATTACATGATCATAGTTGTAGTAAAAAATATACATATAACATATAGATACGTAGGTAGTTTGAGTAAAAATGAATTCAACTAAATTGTGTTCAGTTCATTTAGGATTGAATTGTATGATTAAAGTTAGAAAACAACGCGCTTTTGGGTATAGGTACACCTTTTTTCAGTTCTATTATTAAGCAATATTGATGCGCAAATGATGTACGACCTTTTAAACGATCGATGCGCAAACGATGTATAACCCAAAAATCGAACGATGCTCAACTGTCTTACGAAAAAGGTCAAAAATAACAATAGTGATGCGCAAACGACAACCGGCGAAATATGTACAGGCTACTGAGTTATTATGTTGGTAAATGAGTTATAGAGTGTACTGTGTAGGCACTTACCTAGTTTTCGGGTACTCTCGATATATATGAAAACAATGGTTTCAATAAAAATATTTGTAATATAAACACATACTTTTTGATTTGTATTCAAACATTATGTTTTGTATTGACATTCGGCACATTTTGGTACGCGCCACTTACGTAAGGGCGCTGCATTTTTATTAGTAAAATTTCCTAGTTCCAGCACTGGCAATATCACAAGTTATAAAACGCAATACCGCCACGACTCTAAATATTGCTGTTTTGCATTCAACATAA
>WHPZ01575614.1:0-27569 GCA_016617965.1 Macrosiphum rosae | reverse complement strand
TTTTATAGAAAAATTGTTGTAACTTGAAAATAATAATAATTTTTACACATTATACATTATAATTTATAGGTATACTCAATATTACATATATATATAGGTGTAGTATTTATAAATAGTTCAACCCAGTCACACTACAGTGGCTCTTGTTTACATACTTGGAACAAAATGTATTCGTAATTGTATATACATATTTAAGTATTGTACCCATTACCCATATCAATGCAATAATATAAGAATATGACTGATGTAAAATGTGAGTAATGAGCATTCCGCGACTATAGGTACTGTTTGTGCGGAGGAATGTATGTGTGTCGATTAATAATAATAATAAAAAAAAACAGCCGACCAAACAAATTTCGAAAGATAGAAAAAAAAATATGTAGTTACAACCAACAATTATTATTGAGTACGAGTATAATATATAGGCTGTATAATATTATATTATGATGTACACATTGGCGAACGCTGCGGTGGCGTCGACCTTGGATATATGCAACGCCTCGCAATGCACAATGTGTGCATCTTGACTTACCCACATGCACATTAGGCGCCTTTAATAGCCGAATGTACATTATATTATTATTGTGTTCTACAAACATAATATTATCATTGCGGATGTGTGTTTTATACGCACGTGTCTGTGCCATATAGTTCTGAGGTCGAGCGGCGGCTGCAACAACGGCACAATAATATTCATTATTGTACTATGCGCTCATTCGCAAACGTCACAAGTCACAACACTGTGCACCACGGAAATATGTGGGAAATAAACGAAAAATGCACAGTGGCACGCGGTCGGATTGTTTTGCAATTAATGATAAAATATATTGACTATATCACTATATCGCGTCAGTCGGAATTATGTCACAGACAACACTAGGACTACAATTATATATATATATATATGGAACTCGTGTCATCACGCATTGGCAAATTGAGACGGATTTGTAACATACTATAGCTTGGGTTATTTCGATACATCATCTGTAGTTTACATCAACGCAGGACGTTTTTCCAACCCAAAACATGACGGACGGCTTCAATTATTTAGAATTCGTTTTATCAGAGTTTCTCTAATCTAGTGTATATGTTCCGTATATATAGATATAAATAGTATACAAAAATCTGTGAATATAATCTATACGTTTGCACTTCTATAAGAATATGTAGGTAGTAATGCAGTATGCATGCCTAGGATCGACAGTAATAATAATAAACAAATTGGACCATGACAAACCACGACCCAATCGCTCAATAAAAATACTCTGGGACATACGCTTAATCCCGGTAGAGACGAGGTGCTCTGCAATATCGCCAATATGTGTATTATAATTTATAGCATATTAATATAGTATAGACAGCCTGCCGTCGTACACACATTATTACTATAGATAATTATATTATTACCTATCTATTGTAATATTATTATTCCTCGAACCGAGTAAGTCATTGTTTTACGATGAAATAATAATAATAATAATATTATAAATGAAAAAGCCTGGTAGACGATTTATTTTAGACCGTAACCGGATGCACCGGACAGACTATATGGGTAGACGGACAGTTTAATAATTATTGTAACGTACGTATAATGTATATTGTATAATATTATAATATTCACAATATGAGGCGAGGTCAATGTTGTTACGTAAAAGCGCGGGAAAGAAATGCGTCCGTGTATAGGTATTGGGTACCATGTCATTGTAAAACGATACGCCGCCCGTGAGAATTGCATTTTGGAAAAACGCATATTATGTTTAGCGTCAATAATGCCCCCCCCCCGCCGAGCACCACCACCAGACCACTCATAGGGCCGGTCACACGCCGCAGACGCACTTGCCGCCGAAACGTGTACCGACCCATGTAATATATTGTTATTAATATTATTATTATTATTATTATTATAACGTCATATTAATATTATCGTGTACCTAAACGAACCAAACGGAATATTATTTACGGGCGATGGGCTGGAGGATTTATATCCCCTTATGATTATTGAGCCGTGATACAATATTTTATCTTCGTTATATTCAGATATATAATATTAGACACCAACCCCTCCAACCATCACTACTGCAGGACAGACCACTGCGCCTGTTCTTTGAATAATAATAATCCCGCGGATATCGGCGACTAACCTGACCTAACAGATTGTAATATTTGTAATCGATAGATCGATGGTTAGTGGCGTACCCAGGAATTTTAAATGGGGGGGGGGCAACATTTTTTTTTCAAATTAACAAAAAAAGCGAGGAAGTGGAAGTCGCTCTGTTGTACAGTAGGCTACAAGTGCAGGGTGACTGTAAATTTGAATTCAATGAAATTATATAATATCATATGTGCAAAAAATGGTTCTGAGCAGAGATGGTTTGGCAGCCTTGGATATTTCACAATATTATATTTATATTGTTATATTGTCTCCGCTTAGAATCATTTTTCTTATACAATGATATTTAATACAATTCATTATACATTAACCCACTTGTAACCTACTGTACAGCAGAGTGACATCCACTTGCCCGATTTTTAAATTTTAAATTTGATACATTTTGTCGAAATTAAAACTTTAAATATTTATAAAAAAATTGTGCATAGTATGTATTTTTAATATTTTTCAACCGATATTGTACAAATATATTAGGAGCCGTGTATTAATTATTTTCAAGCTTTTTGACCAAACAAATAAACATTTGTTGATACATATTGTATAAAAAATAAAATACAACATAAGAAAATCACTAGGTACATGAGAAAACTAGTGGATATCCAATGATGATGTTAAAATTTGAACTTCAAACGCTCATAAAAATTTAATTTGACTTTCGGGAAAACATTTTTTTTTGATAAAGGTAGACAAACTTGAAGAATCTTGTATTAAATTACCAAATCTTAGATAGTTAGATTTAAAAATAATTTTTTTTATGAATTTCTAACTCAAAATAATTTGCACATTTTCGTGATTTGTCAAAATTTGAATTAAATGCTTATATAAAAAAAAAAAATTGTGACTGTATTTTTAATATTTTTCATCTGCTATTGTAAGAATATATTAGGAGCCTCGTATTAAATTTCAAGCTTGTTGACTCAACGAATAAAATTAATAATTAATACAAATTAATGACTCTGAACAGATGTAATAACTAATAAGTGGTTTTCTATAGGTTGGCAAAAAGAAGACTATGTGGGGGGGATATAACCCCTAATCTCCCCCTTCTGAGCACGCCACTGTCGATGGTTCAGTTTTTGATGAATGAAACAATCGACCAGTCCTAAGATTACGGTTATGTCAGCAAAATCGTTTATTAATAATTTGCGCACGCGTATTTTCAAACTTAAGTAAGTACGCTGGAAAACGAACAAAATCCGTGTCAAGTATGCGGCGAACGTGTTGTCGGCCAAGAGAAAACAAGCGATTCGGCGTATAAGGACAGGAGTCTCATCACTCGGGAATTTCATTTTGTAAAAAAAAAAAAAATAATAACAATATTGCACGACGCGTACACACCGATTTCATATTAATTCGTGTCATTATTAAATTAAAATCATTGCAAACGAAATACAACGTGTTATCTGAATTCCGAGACCCGCGAAAAGGTATCAAATCGTAAGGTTGTGTTATATTGATAAATTTTCCATTTTTTCTTTTCGTGGGTTATCACAAAGGATTGGCGCCTGCACAAGGGGCACATTAATTTTTATACTACGTACCTAACCCGGTCATTTCAAAATTTTTGTATTTATATACTATTTATGTTTATTTAACTCATTAGATGTCCAAATTTTCGTTTAGTACCTAATATTATGTAGTTTAGGAGTTAATACCTACCCATATAGTTATTATACGCATTCGTACGGAGACTTTGCCACTTTGGTGAACTTTACAATAGCTTAGTAACATGTAAAATACTATTGAACTATTTAAATGTTATAAACGTATGACTTACTAGTTAAAATTGTAACTTTGACGAGTACAAAAATGTATTTTAATGTTTTGACGAGCGGAGTAGACCCACGAGCTCCACTCCGAGTGTAAGGTTTAAATGATCATAATTAATTATAACTACCTACATGTTGTTATATAATATTAAAACTTTAAAAATATTCGGAAATCAAAATCAAAATTGCAAGATATAATATAATATTTTATGTTATTGTCTTGTATAACGATTACAAATCGTATAAAAATATTTTTTCTCCTCAAAAACACGTAGGTACATTAACCGAGAAAATGATTGCTTAGTGATAAAATAATCACCCTGTATAAATATGATGTGTATATTATACGTGCGTGCGTAGAGGGCGTATTGCGTAATTTGACCGAAGATTTGACTTGTTATTTTGTCGAAATACTTTTGGTATCCCTGGTTGCACGTGCGTTCTCCATAAAACCGCGGACAGCTTACAATATAATATTATTACGTCTTAACTGATAATGTCTCTTTAAAAATAATAATATAGAATAGATGTTATTACTTATTATATCATATATGTACACAGACACACAGTATATACCACACGGTTTTCGCGGAAACTGTCCGAACGCGAAAACAACACAGACGGCGAGAGCACATATTCTGTACACGGTGATATGAGGTGTCGTATATTTATTAATATGACATCACTATAAATTATTTCTATTTTTTAGAGGAAAACTGTATTCAGATCGCCTTGGACTCCATTTTTTTAGAGATAACTTTAAATAACGCCAGAAAAATAGTTTTTGAAATATTCAATCACTCGTGATGATAGACGCGTCTATTACAACTTATGAAAATAGAGTTAATAGTTATTAAAATCGGAGTCTAAATGTCCAAATGAGCATAAAGTATACTATATAGGTATTCTGGTATTCATATGTAAAATCAAAAAAAAAAAAAAAAAAATCAAATTTGACTATTTTACGAGGCGTATAAGCTGCAGTAAGTTTTTGTATCTTCTAAAACGCGTCAGCTCCAACATCCTACCCGATTGATAATATATTGATGATAAAGGTACAAATTATAAACTTAATAAGCTTAAACATTTTAAAAGTTGAGTATGATTTTTTGTATTGATCAACACTTTTACAGAGAAATTTCTATACAGTGACTAGAGAAATATCACTCAGACATGTTATACGCATTCAAACGGAACCAACTATAATTGACGGGTTATTAATGTAGTTGCCTACATCAAGAATAATAATATTATGTATACATAATTTATATATGTATATAGATACTACAACTAGATCAAGTACCTAGGTACATAATAATATATTGTATACAATTGTACAACAATATGCTATTATATATTGTAAATTTGTACAACAACATAATATACATTATTCGCTGTCCCCATTTGGGGACGTGACGATACAGCGTCGGACAAATGCTCAGATATGCGGTTCGATTTTTCTGTGTACACGAAACAAATTCGATAACGAATTTACGTATGTGAATATGTGATATTACATAGAAAAAAAATTACTTTAATATTATAGTTAAACAAATTATAGTAAATATAACTATTTAATAGGTAAAATAACTAAAATGATTTACTTATTATGACTATATAAATATAGTTATTTTTTATGGTAATGTTTACTATGTTTTATAGTTTACACAGTTTTTAATGTTTGAATAAACTAAAAAATATAGTTAAAATAGCATATTTCAGTTCGATTTACCATAATAAATTGACTATTATATTTCAGTAAATCTGACTAACCTTATAGCTATCCCTATAGGAATTATAATGTATAGTCAATCCTATTACTTTTATAGTACAAAGTACAAACAACTGTTTTGTTTTTTCAGTGTATACTATATATTAAATTATAATATGCACATATGGGCACGCACGTGTGTGTGGATACCCACCAGTAATAGTATATTGTGTATCGTACGAATTAAAAACAAACAACGTGGTTTCGTGTGATGACAATAATGATAAATATCATAATAAAATCATGTAACAAGGATTTGATAATTACACGGGCTAGAGTCCTAGAAAATTAAAGTTCACAATACCCGTGGGGTGAAAAGCCCCGCTTCTACTACCGTGAACGTTATTAGAGCTTAGTAGTCACAGGGCCTAGAAAATCCTGCGAATAAAAGTTTAAAATTAACTATAAAAGCGCCTCCTTCCCTCGTCATTAAAAATAAAAAGTGAACAGTAAAAAAAGTATGCATAGCTTATTAAGTTAAAATACGCATTACGTTAAAATAAACGTAAAAATCCTTATTAATAAATAATCAACAGATTTTAATTTTGAAAACGGATTATGATTAACAAGTTAACTAGGGAATGTTCAAGGCGATTTTGAATATTTTATTTTTAAATTGTGAAATCCAAGAATAAAAATATCGAAAAAATATGATATTTTTATATTTATATTATTCATTATGACACTAATAATAATTGGAATATTCAAAATCGCCTCGATCATTCCCTAATAAATTTGTTGAACAATCATAATCCGTTTTCAAAATTAAAATCTGTCAAATCAAATTCATCCAGTTTTGTATAACTTATTGGTCTAAAAGTCACTTTTTTTCATTGACTGGAGCCCTCTCCTGCCCCCTTAAGGTTTATTTTATGATACGGAACTTAAATATATTGAAAAACATTATAACAAACAAAATTAATGTTTAGATTGGTCAAATATACAATATTAGTTTAAACTTTTGACAAAACCTGCTGCAGCCCCCTTAAATCAAAATGTTTTCTTGGTGGGGAGAGAGCAGGGTGGTGTCCACAAACAGTTTTTAAAACCTTGATCGCAAAATGTTGGCACTTGACCCACAAAAGGTTCACCCCACCAGTAGTATACGCTGTATACAGCAATATACATTTAAATACAATATGTAATTATATCAACATATAACTGTTGCTACAAGTATCATATTTCAATGGTGCTGCATATATCGTACGGTTCAAGTGTTGAAACATATTATTACAATTTAAATTTTCCACCGGGTGCTTTAAATTATAAACAATTTATAATAATAGGTACTTTTAAATTAATCGTTCAATTTTATTCGAATTTTTAAGTATATTGATTTTAAAATGTTTCGAATATGTAGGTATTATCGATCAAGTTCAACCATGAAAAATTACGATACATTTCATATTTTACTTTTGAATAGAATACTGCGCGTTTATTCAATAATTACTATGTTTTTTTTATAGCAATAAAGTATAGAATCAAAATATAACATTTTATACCAAACTACTCGAACACTCAATGTGAATATACATATACAATAATATAGTTACCTATATTAACCTTATATATATATTAATTACATAGGTATTGTTTTCTACACAATTGTCAATTAGCTTATGTTATACGTTTGTGAGACGGAGACAACGCACGCCGGTGTATATAGGGTCTTCTTAATGTATCATACCTATTACTCTAAACCTATAAAAACTAAAAATGTATGAACATTTGAAATCGGATGAATCATTTTGAATATAACCCTGGTATATAATATATACCGGTAGGTGGGTCGCTCGGACTTTATAATGGGTATAACAATTTGTATTTACCTAGCAGTTATATCCGTCGACGTGGTGCGCGTGCACCAGCGCACCTGCAGCCTCCGCGGGGAGTGAATCGCGCAAATGGGTGAGCTTTTCAATAATTATTATTATTGCACGCGGCGCGTCGAATCGCCGCCGCTCCACTAATCCTCGCGACGATGCGGCCGTCGTTCCGGTAGGCGTGTCCGGCAAGCGCGCACACGCTCCCGCGGAGGACGTAGACGGGTACGGTGTGGAGGTGACCGCCGCTTCGTCTGTTCGGTGTAATAATAATAATAATACAACTAATAACGTGTACCTACCTATAATACATTCATGTGTATAATTTATACGGTATTGTGCCTCCAGCTGCCCCGAACTCTAGCGCCGTTTTAATATAATATATTAGGTGGATGTGTGTGTATTTAATGTTTTTTTCGTTGAGGCGCGGCAGGCGTGGCGGAAATACTGTCGTTTCGAAATCGAAAATGACTTTATGAACTTAACTCTCGGTGCGGTACAGTTAGTTCAAGTTATAACCAAAATAATATAAAACGAATTCACGAAATTAACGAATTCGTAATGACTGATCAATTATAATAATATGATGGTATTTAATGAACTGTATTATACCAGTCGCCAGATACTGTATTTTTGTTAAATTACGGTATTACGGTATCTGGTCGTTTGGGCGAACGATATTTTGGCATATAAATAAATACGCATTGAACAATAATTGAATGGTTTCCCATTTCAGCATGTATCTATGTTCTGTATACCAAATTGTTTAAAACGTGTTGTTTTTAATGTCCAATCATTCCAACATTGCCATCCTTTTTATACAATTTCAACGCATAAATAAATACTTTGGGACAAAATAGTCAGACCCCTCCTGCACATCAAATGTTGGGTCCCTGTATACTAAATGTTTTTACGGGCCTTATACGAAACTTCTAATAAAATACAACCCATTACAAGCGAAACGGGTGTTCCATAAAGCCATACACGATATTTTCTAGGTAATCAATTGTTAACCCACAGCTAAAACTATAAGTATTCCTATCAACGTTTCAAAAATTACAAATTAATTTCAACGGTGATCTAGGTCCAACACCCCCCCCCCCTGTGGGGACCCTGTGTTTAGGTATTGTCGACATTCAATTATTTGTATGGACTGATACTGCAGGGGATTTTTTTGAAAACAGAAAAATACGAACGTTCACTCCCTGTAAAAAAAGAATTTTCAACTTCCAAATGTTAAAAGTGTATCGGCATTACTTTTTTTTATGAATATTCTTTGTATAGGTACATATACACTACACACTGAGTCCAGACTTCAGATACACATTATAGTGTATCCCAAAGTTCCCAAAGATTATTTAAATATAATTTCAATGTCATAATATATTCTTGGTTCTGCACTACTGCAGTTACTGCAGTGCAATGGTTAATTGCACTATGTAGGTGGTGGCCTGTAATGTATATTGGACATTGGTATTGTCGTTCCAAAGGATTTCGTCGTGTATAGCACTACAGGGGAGGCAGAAACAGTAAGTGTGGTCTTAGAAGCGACGGTGTTGGGCCGCAGGGGTGACATTGGGATGGTGGTAGGGGTGGTCGAAACAGCAGGGATCGACTAGATGATCTGTATATACCCGGCAAATCTGGTAACAACGTGATTAGACGGACGGACGGAGTGAGCGTAAACGGCTCAGGCGACGACTGTTGTGTGGCGGCGGCGGAGGGTAATTTGTCACGGACGCCGAAATACAAGAATGTGTGATTAGCAAACACGTGTTCCACCGAAAGGGACGCGCGGTTCTTTTCAGCCTCTACCATTCATTCTACACACATACATGCATATATAAATATATATAATACACTTCTCGTGACCTCTCTCTATATAATATTATATTATTATACCTCTCTCAGCCCCTCTCACTCTCTGTCTCTCGTTAATTTTCGGACACGGAGTATATATACTGCACACAGACACAGACACACACACACACACACACACACACACACACACACACACACCAATATATATTATGTGTATATAAATATATAATATAATATATATTTTACATGTGCGCGCATGTACACAATAACATCGTAAACTCGGCAGTCGGTACTCGCCATTATTATATGTTTGTACTACTGGGCTTGACCGTCGAACACACCGACGCCGCCGTCGCCCCATATATTAAAATATATGCGTTTAATGGCAAACACGACGTCGTGATTTTCTTTACGGAAACGTTATGCCGCCACCGTCGACGACTTTTACGAAGATTTTAATATTTTTTTCTCCCACCTAGTAAAATATGTTTTAGGTTTCCCCCTTTTCGTATAGGCAGTTATTAAACAATATTAAATAAGTATATATATTTTTTTACACGTATTCAGTTATTGTATATCTAAATGTACCTATATACCTATACACATTATTGTAGACCTGAAAGTTATAACTGTAGATATAGAATAAATTCGTGCGTTCAAACCCACGGGTTGTATACACGTTATAGTATTATACAAAGTTTTAATATAATATGTACTTTTAAGAGTCGTATGTTCAAATACTTAGATTTTTATACCATTTAAGGAGTGTCCTGTGACGAAACATACATCGTTTATCATTCGTTCAAATTTTGATTTAGATAAATAAGCTTTAAAAAAAAATCGGGGCCGAGCATGCTCGGTGAATCACTCTGTATATAGGCGTAACTAGGATAAATATTTTTATCGGAGGCTAACCTACATAGCTGTTGATTTTTTAAATTTAACAACTTAACACGTTGGTATTGAATAATATATTCGATAATGGTTTTTGAAAGGAATCTATCACATTGTGCTTATATTATCATCAAGACCTTTCGACCACCAAAATCACCTTTACGGACTACGATATACCCGTAAGTTATATGCATCTGTCCAGGCGATATTACATATCTGTGTTCCATATAATTATATATAATATAAATATATTACACATGTGTCATAAGTCTTACGTATCGAAGATTAGTGATGTTGGTATACTCTGGTTCTTGAATCTAGATCTCTATACTCAGTCATTATTTAAATTCGAACCAGCAAAAACATATTTCATATTATATTTTAACTGCGCGTATTTTAAAATCGGACCTTGTGTGTGTATGGCATCAATTATTAATGAGATTCTTTCCCGTATAATAGGAATTTCTGGGGAAAAAAGTCTGGTCTTATGGTTTTCCATTTAGGACTGTCCCACGTCAATTTTTATGCTACACATGTGTTATGCAATCGACTAGTTGACTAATCGCTTTTGTCAATCTTTTCGAAATGTAGCTATTTAGGGTAAAATATAATGTCTGCACATATAGCTGAATTTTTGGTTAACCATATAAATAAAACGTTTTCACTCGAACCGTGTAAAGTTGGTATATTATTTTATACTGTACGCTGAACCAACAAAAATAAATGTTGTCTAAAATTACAATAACATACCTATAAAATATTAATTAAAAGCATCCAGATTCCCAGTAAATAAAAAAAAATTCTTTTATCATTTAATTATTATTTATAAATTCCATAAATTTCGTAAATGTAACACATTTTATATGAACTATATTGAATACTGCAGTATGCAGCTAACCTAATGGTTTTTATTTTGTATACAATATAATAATATGCACTTATACAATTACGTTTTTTAAAAAATATAAAAATTACTACTTGTTGAGCATTTTTTTTAACAAGTCATAAAAAAAAAATGTTTACACTGCGAAAACTCTATGAATTATTAGTTTTATTGATGAATAATAGTTTGAGAATATTAAATGTAAAATACATGTCTAACTGTATGTGCAGTGTACTATACATGGGAATAGGCGTAGGTACCTACTATGCGAGGGCACAGTAAAAGAAACAACAACAATCATTAATAATTTAGCCTTGAAATAAATAAATAATATCATTCGTGTATTTTCAACTACCTATTTACATTTTTATTTCCTCAAAGATAACCTATTCTTGTTAGTTGTTACAAAAGAACATATTAACGTATATGTGTATTTCTATGTTTTCATAATAATTTTGATAGTGCATAATAATATAAACACTATACTGTCTATACTGACGAGACAATTCGTCGTCACGTGGACGATCGTTTTACCATTATTCTGCGATTAACGTTAAACAAAAACAAAAAAAAATTAAAAATTAAATTAAATTAAATTATTAAATGACAATTAGGTATATTAATCTCGTCGTTTATTCATCTTTAAAATGTTTAAAATGTCGACAAATTTTTACAAAACGTTCCGCGTTGTCTCTATAAAAATATTATTACGATTGTCGACGGCAGCGTGTATTAAGTGATTATATTATATTATTATTATTATGTCTGTTTACGCGATGTAGTGCGTGAAAAAAATATTGTTTCGTCTTGGTTTGACGTCCGAATTTCCGATTGCGTATGAATCGCGTAAACTGTAAATACCTACTAAATGTGTAATACAATTTATATTATAGTACCTAATACCAAACTATAATAATATTATTATACCGCCGTAGCGATGTGGATTATAATAGAATAGTAACAATTAGTGATCAATATAGCTATTTCAGCGTATTGTCCTAAGATACATCGCACTCGCGTTTATATTATTAATTATTATTATTGATTGGTGGAAAATCTCGAAATTGTAAGGATGCCGCGGTCTTACCCGCTGTGTTGTCTCCGAGTTACACACGTACGAGTGTACGACATAACCAATTTTCGTTCACCAGTTTCAATAGTGTGCTGTTAGTTTTGATATTAGAGAGAATTTACCTATTATCAAACTTTTAGGTAAGAACCGAGGCTTGCAAACGTTATAATAACGTTATATTTGACAAAAAACGATTGAAATTTGTAAAAGTAATTAAAACGGAAAGCGATAATCAAAAATAATTAAATACCGCAAAACAAAACTTAACGATTACCAAAATATATTATATATCATAAAACAAAACATAACGCAAAATGTAATTTATAGAATATCATTAAACGAAAAATAACGCAAAACGAAATATTTTAAAATGTATTTATTTAAAAGGTCTATTAGTTTCGTAGAAACATTTATTTCATGTAAACAATCTAAGAATTTATTATATTACATGTCGTATCCGGGCTATTACCTACCCGCATTAGTTATTATTTTTAAATTTAATAGGTATTAACACTATTTAAAATAACGAGGAACCCAAAACTTGTACCCATAAAGTTTTAGCTCTAAATAACGATAAACGCAAAAATTTTCATATTTCACTTATTATGTTGCTTATTTTAACACACTCATTGGCAATCAGTCATTGCACTCAGTTTACACATTATGTTTTTAACTGTTTTTGCGAGTCAAATTTTTTTCAACGAAATTATCTTTATTATTGAGATAAATAAATTTGGACTACCTACAACCGAGTAGTCGACAGTATATATTTAAATATATAAAGATTATAGCTATGTCAATGACTGATACAATTATCTACTTGAGCTTAAAACTTGCCAGTTGCCATCGTAAAGGTATACTATACAACTACAGTGTATCAGAATTGCATGCCATGGCTGCCATGGGCTATAAAATATACATTACATAATTTATCATAATTTAATTTATTTGGAGTACCTACATTATTTAACTCGAAATAAACTTCAACATTTCGAGTTGTTATACCTAGTATTATAATCTGTCAGTTCTAACTTGGCTAAAGCCTAAGTCTGTAACAGTAAAAAAACTAAAAAAAAAAAATGTTTGTTTCATAATAGGTAGGTAAAATTATTATATTTATTTATTACATTCAGTGAACTATCATTATTATCATATTATAATATTTATTATTTTAGTTTTAAACACAAAATATAGAAATTCTTGTAATAGTTTTTCGAATATAATTTTTAAAAATATTAACTGTGGATTTTTTTTATTTTTAGAATAATTATCCCATAAATTTAGTAAAGTTTATCAAATTGTTTTTGTAAAATGTAATACTATGTTGATAATATATAATATATATATATATATGTATTCCACGATGCCCGTAGCATGCAACTATCGACGATCCTTTTATAAGTGATTAATTGGATGCATCAGCTGACCATGCAGCTTAACGAACAACTTACTATTAACTAAAAAACTATTACAAGTTACAACTGACCTGTGCTGCTGGGGCGTCCTGTCACGCTGCCGTCGGTTCTTGAACCAGTTGCTGACTTGCGTGAGCGTCAGGCCCGTCCGCCTAGCCAGCTCGCGTTTCTCGTCAGGTGTTGGATACCTATTCTTCAGGTAACAGTCCTTCAGCGCGTTCCTCGACTTCTCTTTGAAACAGTACACAGTCTCCTCGCCGTCCCATATGGTCTTCGGTAGCGGGTATTTCTTGCGCAGCCGATACTTGTCCACCGCGCCTAGCGATCGGCCCCGGATCTTTTCCGCTTCCAGATAGTGAGCTTTGAACCACAACTGCTGGAGCTGCAAGTGGTGCCTCGAGTCGAAGCTCTGGCTCTCCAGTATGGCATACAGCTCGTGGAATGCGTTCCTGTAACAGTTTTTAAGTGAATTATGAGCATTTTTCAATTGCATATAACATTCTACATAGGTACTTATAATTTGTTTAGAAATTGAAATACCGTTCAAACACAAAGCGGTATACCTACCATCGCCATTTGGATTAACAAGACAAAATAGAGCAATATATAATAATAATATATTTATATATTATATTAACCTAAATAGGACCTTGTATATGACATATATAATACGTGTGTACATTATACATATTATATAGGTACCACAAATCAAAATCTTGGATATAGGGCCACTGATAGGTAAATAAGTACGCAATATTACCTACACATCTCAAGTACTTACTGATGTACCTATTACATATGACTTATGAGTCAAGCTTATAACTAGAGATAGGATGTTGATGACCTAAAAAAATATCAAAAATGACTCAAAAAAATGCTTTAATATCTTAAAAGTAAACTAAAAAATGAAACATCTAAATTTTAAGTTTAATTTACAGTAAAAAAAAAATATAGGTATGAAATTATTAAAAAAAATTAAAAATTAAAATATAAAAAAATATCCTAAAAATGCAAAAAAATGCAAAATAAAATTAGTATATTCCGAATCAGGCAGCATGAAACGAATTTTTAGCAAAGATAGCATTTTATGGGATAAAAGGAAAAAAAATGCAAGTCATCAACATCCTATCTCTACTTAATACTTATGACTTTATGAGTAAACTATATAGTTCTTATATAAGACGTATATATAATATGCGTATTTGCATTACCGTCGTCCGATGCATAATACAATATTATTTTAACTGAACTATTTAATTTAATTTAACCTTATTTTATCGTGTTGGTGATGACATCATTTTTACTCGATCCGTATATTATACATAATATATGTTTATCAGTCGTGCAGACATGCATGTGATTTGTAAACAGACTATTATTGGTAAAGGTAACTGAGTATTATAACTGGTAACCTATTGGTAACCAAAGATGTTTGTATTACCAAATTCATTAAAACAATTATTATTTCAGAGATTTTCGACTGTTATTATAATAATAATTCAGTATAGCGTTTATAACAATGACGTTATTGTGATATATATCGCATTGAATATAATATGCTCCATGTTTATATCCGCTTTATCCGTAAAATATTATATACATTTTGCAGACTAGTTCGTTTTTATAATGTCTTTAGTTACAATATTACGTGTTTTTATTTTTTTATTTGTATTTATTATAAGAATTAATATGAGATTTTTTTCAACAATTGCAACATGGGTTTTATTAGATTTTTTTTTTTGTAAAATCCGTGTAATTTTTTGTTTACACAATTAATTCGGGTACTTAGGTCACGTACAACGTTATTGTTATAGGATTTGTTTAAAGATCACTGTGTATCTACGAGGTCTACTATATAAATCATAAGCGAGTCAAATTGCACTCATTTGTTTAGGTTTTTACTTTTTAACCTCATTGTGCGCTACTTTGAGTTGATCATATACAAACTACTTCCTGCGAAACAAATTACTGGATATAGACATATAGTCTCCCGAGTCTGAATAAGTCTGAGACTTATTGGTGCGTATTTATTATTTTGTGTCTAACTCACCCCTTTTTTCATTCCTAGAACCCGAATGCAAGTAAACATTAATAATAGAACAAATAAAAATCTAAGTATTTTCTTGAAAATAACCAAATACGATGTTATATGCATATAATATGTATAAAAGGTATAAGTCTTATGTATTTTACGAGGGGGTGAGAGTAGGGTGTAACTTGGTTAGTGTAAGAACAACTGACCACACTCGAACGACAACTCGTTTAATGCCAAATTATGTCACACAGGATTTGAAAAAAACCTGTATTTTTTATCTTTACAATTTATTTTCCTAGTATAATATACAATGCATTCCATTCTAACTGGAACTGTACATAGGACCGCGGGTAAGGTTAAGGATGAGGGAGGGTTACCCTTAACCGTATACACATCATGTCGTTATCTCGTTTCAGGTTTTCTATTATAATACCTAAACATATGAGGTGTACCTATATCAAAATCACTCCCCCTTCTTCTCGCTGTTCTCTACCTTCCGATCTCGCCTGCAGATCTTTTATTATGATGGTTGTCTCGATATATAATATATCTACATAATCTCCACCTTTATCATCACTTTATCCGGTATTTTGTTCGTTCAACGCGTTATTAAAGTATTTACATATAAAATCGTTGCATAATTGAAGCGTAGTTATTATAACATTGGTGCATTTCCGGTTGATATTGTTTTTTTTTTTTTTTTAAGCATGCCAAATTGTTAGACGAACATATTTTTTTTGCGAAATTTCACGTATAATGCTTAATATACTAGTATATTTACATTATGTTTTTTATTTTTATTTTATTACATTCATGCACATGAGGTGATGGCCTAATACCGCTTATCGACGAAAACATTTACTTCAGCAAAAACTTAAAAACGGCGTGAGAATTAGAAATAAAGAAATAAAAATATATGCTACGTCTGTCAGGAAATATATTGGCGTTCAGATGTCTGTGAATGTGATTACGCTTTCGTCGTTTCCGTTGTAAAAAAAAAAAAAAAAAACGATCGCACGTAAAATATTATAATATTTTTACATTGAGTGAAAAAAATTAATAATTAATATAACCTTACACGTTCTAATGAATTGCGAAAATAAAAAAAAAAACATCATACTAATAGCAGTGCTTAAAACGCGTATCATTCTGTTCAAACATATTATAATATGTTTATAATAGGTACATGCATATTTTGTCAGGGAATATTTTAAGGAATTTTTTATGGGTGACGTTTCGGAATAAAATTAAGTGTCTTGCCGGTAGGTTCCAAACAATACTTTAATAACATATTCATCCGATCCTTTCAAATTATAGTACCTATCATTAATTTTCAAACACACATCCATGAAAACCATTAGATACCGAGCACGCAATATTTATAGACACGTGCTCATGTGCGTATTGCGTTCTTTTTGTAGATAAATAACAATGGGTGAAAATATCTGTAATTATTTTTATTTTTTTCCTCCTATGCCTAATAATATCAATGCTCTATTTCTCCAATTATTTCAGCTGAAGATTTTGGTAATTTTAAACGCTTATTGCCTTATTATGAATATTTCAAATGTAATGAGTCTCGAACCATGTCTTTATTTGTATAACATATTATTTTACCCTATATTTACTTCTCCAGTTCGTTTGTGCACGAGTACCTACACAAATTATCTTTTAAATTTTCTGTACATGATATTATTATTATGATGATGGTATTGAATAACAGCAGCCCCCCCAAAAATCTCTACTGGAGTATGATTCTAATATTCAGTATGTAGTTTCTTTGTATGGTAAGACAACATTTTGATTCCGATTTCCGGAAATTGCAGCAGTTTTATATTTTACGTATAAATTAACCATATATCATAACGATCGGTAAATATAGTGCGAACATATTTTATCAACGTTTAATATTCAACAACACCTGTCATTTGTTTACAATTTTTACGGCAGATGGATAAGTCACTGCAACAATAATTGTAGAAGATATGGTCATATTATGCCGTTGTTTATTTTCGAGTACATACATATGTATTCCAATAAACCGTCGAGTGAGTGTGTATACATAGTGACAGCTGAACGTTTTACAAACACCGTATTAGATTCTGAGCAAAAGCGAGAAATCTATAATATTTGTTTTAAAATAATATGTTTTTTCTGTCGTTCCAAAAAAAAAACTTACTTATAGGTAAGTTATGACGCGTTATATACCCACAACACATATAAGTGTTAAATACCTAATCTAAGTACGCTTCACGCATTTGTCGATTCGAATTTAGATGCGATACACGGTCTAATTGATTTAAGAGTTTTCAATATACTTGAAAAACCTTGCGAAAAAACCTTAAATATCGAAAATTACATGTATGTTTAAAAACATTTTTCATAGGAGAAAAAGTGCATCAAAACGTAGGTAGCGTGTACTGGTACACACATATTACGAATGCAGGTTTTGAATCAGTATATTAAAACCTAGATAAACATCCGTCCGCAGTTTATACAATATTATTGTTCCTGGAAATCACGAGAATCAATCAAATTTGATAAGTAAAACGATCAGGAATTCGAATTCTTTTTTCCGTATAATTTTCGGAGTAGGTATAATTAGATATAATTATTATAATTTTCAACTAAAATTATATAGATAGGTATATAGTTACATTTTCATTCTTTGTTTAAACGTTTTTATACGATTCATGGAATTTTTTAAATTCGAATTGAAGGAATTTCCTCATCAATATATTATAATATCGTTGTCATACTATAATGATATTTATGTTTTTTTTTCGTACCAACCATCATAATTCATTAGCGTTTCCTATTAATAATATTATAATATGAAAAATGCAGCGCTGTTAGACTTAAGCGCCAATTAGTACCCTTATGTTTAAAGTATTATATTATAAATTTAAAAAATGTTACTTGCGTCTGCATATTATTATTTAAAAAAACATTGCTCAGATATTGTTATATTATATATAAAACAATTTCATAAGCCACACTCACACATAAATGTAATAATAATTTTAACGATTACTAGGTAAATTACAACATTTTGTAATATTTTGTATATTTATGTCTATACCTATGTAGCTTGTAGGTAAGTAAATATTATCGTATTAATTGAAATCTTTCATCCTTCATTTTAAAGAGGATTATATTGTATAAACTAAAATTAAAATCTACTAAACATAAATATCTGTGCAAATTCATTAATAAAAACCTACTTCACTTGTAATTAGGTAAATGTTGATTTTATAGAACCCACGGAGCCATGATTAAAAGGTCAACATTACTATATATAATTCGGTATAGATATATCAAAATCTGGTATTGAAAATGTACATGTCACCATTAAAAAAAAAATTGTGCTGTGCAGATTTTGTACAAAAAATGTGATTTCAGTATTCAGTATTCCTTACTCGAACAAAATGTTATTATTAAATTAAGATTGATTATTGCTATAGGTAGATTGCTAATCTTTGAAAACTGCAGGAACAACTGCAGTGTCGGACTCGGAATCGTGTGAATTCAGAAATAATAGTCTATATGTAATAATTCTATATTTACATTTATCATACATATTTAGTTCACTATGTGTAGAGTTTTTTATTTTTACTATCGGAAACGTTTATAATTATTGTGTGTTCTACTTATCCGTAATAAACGGATTTTAAAAACCTTGTTTTCTCAAAGAGGGTCGCGTTTGGAAGAAAAATGAACTAGGCTTAATGTTATATTGAGCAAGCAGAAAAGTAACAAAAAATAAAAATCAAGGAATATCGTTTTTATGGCCAGCAATGAGTTTAAGAGTGTATATTATTAAGTATCGTGTTTATACTTTATACGAAACAAAAATTTAAAAAAAACAACTCGTTTGAACAGTGCCGGAGATTTCTGGACGGGTTACAACGAAAACAATAAAACATATTATTGTAGGTATATATATGTATATATATATAATATTTTAATATACGAAAACTCGTACAACTATGCGTATATTGTAATGTTGTTGATGGGCAAAACGTGTACAACAATCGATTCCGGTCGGAGGTATTACATAAATATACATATAATATAAAATTATATTATATTATAAGTCACAAATATAAAATTATTGCGGAACATCGAGTGAAGTATTGTTGTATTTAGAACATAATACACTGGCATAATATTAGAATTTTAAAAATAATATTAGGGTAGGTACATAATATTATATTAATATATATAAGCTTCCGTATAAAGACAATGTTTAAAAAGCTTTTTTTAAATTATGTTTTAGATAATTTTAATCATTAACTATTTTTAAGTACAATTAAATAAGCTAAAAACAAAGATAATTAGATAGGTACTTTATAGTTTAGAGGACTTAAACTTATTTTAATGAAAAGGACAATATTATATTAGGTACCTACATTAGTTGAGTAATGCGATAAGAGTGGTTATACCTATTGATGCCTTAAAAAATTAATAATAAAAATAATGTAAATTAGTAATAACTTTATATATTGAACAATTATGTTATTATACTATCATTAGTAATTTATCCTTATAATTATACAATCGATAAAAGACGTGTGCTAACCTAAGGTATACCGAGATAAAAAAAAAATGAAATATTGCAGAAACTCCTATATTTTAAACTTTAGCCTGGCTTATTATTGATAAACTATATCTATAAATACATGGTTATTGTTGATGACTGCTGAAGAAATGGGTTGAAATTTACTTGGCGAAAATTGTGCCACAGAGGATCCAGCTAACCTATTCAAATGTATAATTGATTCGACGATAGAGGTACGTGCTTGAATGAATTAATTATTCCTAGGTAGTATTGTGTTTATTTTTATTCTTAAAACTTATAAACATTTTAACATTGATAAATCAATTAGGTAGATATAGGTACGTAAAAAATACATTAATGCGTTTCTTTGAAAGTAATTTTATATAAGATATTTTTATTGATTGGAAAATTTACTGAAATAATATTTGTCTGTTACACATTAATGTCATAATAACTCGCATATAAATAAACGATCCCAAGCTTGAACCATAGTACGAGGTGTGCTGTTCTGGTGTAGACATGAAGAATAAGAGGTTAGGCGGTAAAAATACGATATTAAAGTATATCAACAGAGGGTTTGAAGGACATACTATATTTATATATTATCTGCAACGTAAACATTTTTTTTCCGCAGTTACTATAATAATTATAATTCCTATTCCTATATTGCTTTAAAGGAACGATGCTCCTCTGCCTACATACATCTAATACATAGGTATTATCAAAACAGTGGGTGTAGTTAGCTTAAATATTATAGTGAATTACAGGAGAGAATGGTAAGAACATTATTTGTGTTTTGTCACTATAGTTTTTGCTTACTATATTTTAGTTTTTGAGCGAGTTATAAGCATTATTAAATATTAATAATTGAAAAATTTACAAATCTATATATAATAAATTATATGTAAAATAACTTGTCCTGGCTGGCTGACTAATTCATCCTCGCCTAGCCGGAACCGAACCGCCAAAGCTACGAGTATGAAATTTGGTCAGTACCTAATTTTGTTTTATGATAAGATACCTACCCACTAAGATTTTCCAAAATTCACATTATATATAGGTCCTCAACCAAGGATTTTGAGGATTGTGAAATTGAAACTTTTTTTGTTTATAAATAGTTGCCATTGGTTACTCGGCAGCAAGTATACATCAAATGAGCATGCAGCAAGCATGCATGTTTATATGGTCTTTTGTAGTTTATACACTCAAAAACTACTTTAATAATTTTGACGAAAATCAGAAAAAATTAGAGAGTATAAAGACTTTTTAATGCGTTAAAAAATATACTAAGTGCTACATCCAATCCGGGACTTGCGGATGCCCATCTAGGTCAAATTGTTTCTCAAAGCACACTGCAGGTACACTGACACCGATTTGTCAGTGAATGAGGTATTTTAGCGTACCTACACTAAAACTGAGATAGGTATACTCAAGCCGAGATACGCATATATAGAGCTAGAGCAGTATAGCGTACTTAAGTAATTGATGATGGATATGAAACTATGTAATATACTACCAACTACCTGCAAGTACCTATACAATGCCTGCCTACAATAAATAAAAATTAAGTACCTGTGAAACGCCACTAGGGCCCTGGCCCGGAGGACGGTCTCTTGGCCACGGAGAAGTTCACTCGGCGGCAGGTACCACAGGAACCTGGCCAGCCTGTCCACGTCACCGGACTGCTGGAGGGCCTCGCACATGCACGACACCTGTTCGGACGAGAACGACAGGCTGCGCTTGGTCTGCAGGAAATCGGACACGGTGACGGATCCGCCCGCCGCGGCTGCCGCGCTCGACCCCGAACTCTCGCTGAGAGCTTCCATACAACTGCCGGGCGACAGGCTGATGCTGCCGGCGGCACGGACGCCGACGACGTCCCTCGGCGACATGTACGACATGCGATGGCCGGCGCGCGTCGTCGTCGTTGGCGCGCTGCACCTGACAACCGTTTAGTGAAACGCGCTCGTCATCGTCGCGATGCAGTCCACTGCGATTAAACTGTTAATGCGTTAAAATTATTGTTTATAATAACACCGCAGCTGAAGATGCACCAGCAGCGTCGCATCCGGGCGTTAGACCCTTTCGAGTTCGATCTGAGCTGCAGTGCTGCGAAATCGCACCCATACAGCCAGCCAACCGATTATAATTCGTTTTATCGAGTTCTGTATGGACGTAACTATATTAAACGCGCGTTAGTCGATCCTTACGTGGTGGATACAGTTGCAATGCGTTTTCGTGTCTGCGACAGACACGCGTCACGATCGTCTCGTCGTCGTCACCGTGCGAATACTGACGAAGACGGCTGTGGCGGTGGCGGGCGCGTCTGGTCGGTAGGAGGGCCGCTGGATCAGGTTGGTCGCGCCCCGGACGTGCTCATTGGTTGCGTGGTTGCGCGCGCGTCCCGTCACCGCGGCGGCCGACGTAGAGTCTTTGTCGCCGACGACTCTGCACTCTGCAGCCGCGACCGTCGAGCCCGAAAACGACTGCAATATGGTTATAGTGGTTAGATATTATTATTATTATTAATTATTATACTATCTGCCAGCCGAACATTTTTGAAATAGTCCGAAAATCATTTTTGTTTTGGTAAGATAGCCGATAGGTACCTATAGGTACAATAATAATAAATAATTAGTACGCATAAATTTATAAATTACATATTACAGATAAAAATGTAAATAACGTTGCCCATAATCGGAGGACCTTATCAAGAAACCATCACGCTAAATTGTCAGCTGTACCCTGCAGTCACCCTACGTTATATTATAGGTATATTATACTGTGTGTCTATAAATAGGCAAAAGCGTTTGGTACGCCTCAATAATCCATTATCATGTGGAAATATCTGTTTGAGCTCGCATATTATATTATAATGTTCAATGTTTACATAGTGTCGTGTTGTAGGTATATATTATGTATAATATATATAGAAGGGGTAGTCCCTAACCGTTAAGGGCAACATCATAAATTAATTATAACTTCATTAAATTGTGTTTTTTAGTACCTATAGGTATAGTATACGTATATAATATATATTTATAGTAGTTGATTCCTGAAAAACAAGATTCCTAAAAAAGTTTAATGAATAAATACATTAATAACAATTTACCTATATGCGTTTAGATTATAATATATTATATGTGTAGTAGGGCATAGGTTATAACTTTATATGTAAAAAAAATGGCACCCAAACTATTATTTTAAAAACTTTTTTTTGGTTTAGGTAACCATAAATATAAATTAAATGTATTAAAGTTTATTTTGTTTCACTCATATGAGTGTCAATATTATACTAACTTAGTTTAAAACAGTTCATTTATAAATATGATTTAAAAAAGGCTATTAAATTCTTAACTTTTCTCATGAATTCGTACTATTTTCGGAAAAAATACTTTTTTTGACGTATATAAACGAGTGACTGATATCAAATCGTTATCCCAGCATTGACGAGTCACATTACTATACCAACTTATATGTTCAATAATATTTAATCGTCAATGTTTAAAAATTGTACCTACTAACATTATTCACTTTGCCCTGCTGGTATTCCCTATATAATAGGTACACATATTAATATTATATTATTGATTAATTTTTTGCTGCGGGACGTTTGCAGTTCATATAGGTATAATATTATATTGTATTATTTATTATAAAGTTGCAATTTATCTTGACTCGGAGTTACAGTTAAATTGGATTATCTGTTAAAATAAGTATATAATATATAGGTATACTTACAATCTACATGATGGTTTGTGGCAAAATTATAAATTTTCCTGTCAGGCTTTGCATTGAAATATTAAGTATACCTACACATGTTTCTCAGGTGGCTTAAAATATTTGATATTATCCTATAGATACAGTATGCAGCCATTAGCTTTACAAATAATAGATACAACAAAATATTAGATGGCTGATCTCTGATGGTTATACTGTATAGGATTTCATTAGAATTTCGCTTTTCTAGAATTTAGTTGTTCTGTGGACCGAACCGGAACCGGAACCGTAAAAATAATCAAGATTCCAGTCCCTGTCTTAAGTGTACTTATATATTTAATAAAATATTAAAAAAATCAGAATTTCAATGAATTAATTATTAGATAGGTAGCTACAGAAATACAGAATAAAAATATGTTGGGGGGGGGGGTGACTTGTGAGCGCATGCTTGGTACACTCAGTACGAACTATACTGTAGATTTGAGAGATTAAACGTTATTTGATTAATCATATACTAAGAATTCACTAAAATAATCATTATCATATCGACTATTTGAAAATATTCATTCCATATAACGCAACTTTTAACTACTATTATAGTATTATAGGTCTAGTAATACTTGCCGGGAGGCGGGAAGCTGTAATGCAAATCGCGGTCTCCCCGGTCTTCGATAATACGAAAAAAAAATCGTCTAATAATATGTATCTATAAGATATAATTTATTTTTAAAATCATTATACAGCTAATTAAATGCAATGAATTGTGCACACAGGTGTCTTCTTTTCGAATTGCTCTACTTGCTAAATTTGTCTATGTCTTGTTGTACATAATATACAACGCTGTTTATTTATTATAATTGTATTTCGAGCCTAGTTTAGCTGTCAAGCGTATATTATACCTATACTATATATTATACTTATACAATATGCGTTTATACTTCATACATTACTCTCTGTAGGAATGGAGTCGATTCTTAAAAATAATACCAGTGTATTCAGTGGTGCATTTAAAAATATTGCCACCCCAAGGCTATAAGTATACGGCCTACGCCCCTATACCTGTTGGCTGTTGCCAACTCCCCTCTTGAAATATAGCAATTTGGGGGAACGCCGGAATCACGAATAATGTGACGTGTGGGTGTCCTCATACAAAAAAATGAATATATATTTTCCGGGACCGACCCCATTATTTTATCCGGGCAAAAAACTCGCATCATATTAAATATTAATGACATCCGCTATTCGCTAAAGTAGCAAAACCTGCGACCGTCTTACAACCACCTCACACCTTAGTCCTGAGAGTTTTTAATCTAAAAATAATAAATATATATAATAATTTATAACCAGATATTTCCGTTTACTCTTATTTATGGCATTATCTCATAAGTCATAATGGTATTGTACATTTGTACCTACTAACTTTACAATTGAACATATGGGCAAACACATAATCTGAAATCTGAACAAAAGATGGAACACATATATTATAAAACAAGGTAATTGCAGCGTATTACACTATTATATTTTACCCATCATTTTTCCGATCTGCATTATGCTTGGGACTTAATAATATTTTTTTTTCTAATGGATAATAATAATACCCTTCATTGCTATCTATATACATATTATAATATTATGTATAGGCATGCCTAACCTAACGCGTGCACTAAGTAGATGTGTTTATAGATGAAATAACGTTGTGTGCAAAAAAATGAGTGTTGTTGATTGCTTATTATACTGACTAAGATTATTTCAGTCTAGAAGAGAATTAATAATTATAGTGTTAAACTGAAGATCAGGGTTAGAATTTCGAATTATGTATATATAAAACCGTACCCATAGATAGTATAGAATCTAATGTAAGTATCTACTATCTAAGTAGGTACCTTTGAACTGTAATAATTTCGTGTTTATATTATAGACCTATGGTAATAACTGTAAAGCTATTCATAGTTTTATACTGAAAAAAAAAAAAATAATAAAAATAAATAATCGGTAAGTGGGTTTGATGTAGGTACCTAGAGAGTCACTGTAATGGATGGTGTTAAATTTTAATTCAATGAATTTTAAATCATTGCATACGAAAAACGACTCTGAGTGACGACGGTCTGTCAGCCTATAATATTACTATAAGTAAATTTGATGATATTATTGGGATTAAAGTCATTTATTTTACTTTAGTACAACATTAGGTTAAATTCATTAAGTATAAGAAATATTTTATAAGTGATTATTCGTAATAATTTACGTATATTTAATATTTATATTTATTTTTTTTGTTTATGTGGATATTTATCAAAAAATTGAAAAACACATTATTATATTATGTTGCAATAATTTTTATTATTTATAATTATTATGATTTATGACTATTGATATATTATACAGCGTGATTCACCAAGTATGCTCACCCGATTTTTTCTTCAAGAATGCAGTTATTCAAAATTTGATTTCTAGAATTTTTAAATGTTTTCAAACTCTTGAGATTTTATGTGATAGGTAAATAGTTTCCTGTAGGGATACAAATTTATGTTTTTTAAATGAGAACATCCCTTTTCAACTGTAAATTACAGTGGATAATTTTTCTGAAATTTTTGACGTATTAGAATCAAAATTCGAACGTGTAGTTTTTGAGCTATTCAACTTTGTGCATGGTCTAGGGATAATAGATCCATGATAATGGATTTATGAGATATGGGAAATATGGTGATTTTAAAATTGTAGTCATTGATATTAATTTGTCAATATTATTATAATCAATATAAATAATAATTTGTAAAAAAGGGCCAAGCTTATACTAGTATACTAAATACTAGATCCAGTTTTACATCTATTTTATATTTATATGTGAAACCATTTTTAAGGACTATTATCCTTAATAGAACAATTTTAATAACTAACAAGCTGGATTATTTACATCAACATTTTCAAAAAAATTATCCTCTAACTAATTTACAGTAAAAAAGGGGGTTCTCATTTGAAAATCAGAAGTTTGTCAGGACATTCCTTAAGTAGTACAAAAAATTCAAACATTTGAAAATGACGTCTATGAGTATCTTTAAAAATTCCAACTCAGAATATGAATAAATTCATTATTAAAGGAAAAAGGGGGTGGGCATGCTTAGTGAATTAAATAGTATACCAGATATTTATTTCGTTTATTTTTTCATGGAATTGTTATATTTTCGTATTTTACCATGTTATACGATATGTTAGTACCTATATATAGTACATATTGGTTCATAACTTATATTATAATAATTATACTAGTCATATAAGATTTTATTGTCTAAAAATAAATCAATAATTGTTACTATATTATTATAGCGTACATTTAAAAAACTTGTAAATTACCCATATTATAGTACCATACAAAATTCAAGCTTTGCTCAAAGTTGCCGATGCGTTAGTAGGTAACTTATTTAAACAAAACAATGATAATACAAATTTTAATTTATTAATGTTTTTAAATAATAAAATGATACTCAAGTACTTACTGAGGAGAAACTAAAACAAATTTTCTCACTTTAGTGACTATTCGCTACAAAAATATAAGCATCCCAGCCCAGGTCACATTTAGTGCCATCTGCAACAGTTTACAGCAACACCTGTCACTAACCATATTAATATAATAA
>WHPZ01575613.1:0-27268 GCA_016617965.1 Macrosiphum rosae | reverse complement strand
TATGTATAATGCATGTATGTAATCTGGCGGAAATTCATTTTTCACGAAGTTCGAATCCAACAACATTCAATCAAACTTGCACTCGTCGTATTTTATTTCAGCGTGTACATGGCATGATATTAGAATAATAAATAGTTTATACTTGTATATATATATATTTTTTTATGCACAAACAACGCTGATGAGCGATGACAGTATTCTTCTCATAATATTATATTGAACGCATAGTATAATATTATTGTACATTTGACTTTGAATACATACCAATGGAACAGCATTTAAAAGACGCATAATCATCTACACGCTATATTGTACCTGAACTAACCGATTTGCGATCGAAACGTATGGTTTGATGAACGACAGTGTGTTGCTATTCGTACTCAATGTTTATTTTTTTTTTTTACATGGTAGCCATGGCCATTATTGAAGAGTGTTCGAAAACAGTGGGCAATCGAGAAGTGCATTCCTTTGAATTTTATATTCTGTGGTATAGACTAGACATTTTTAGGTATTAATTGAATAATTTGATTGTAGCTGCAGTAGGATCCGATTTTGAATTGGTGGGTGGAGGAAATAGTTTCTTCCCGTTATTGTTGGAATTCTCGTCAGTCAATTATAGCACGGGCGGCATCGCTCTCTGTTCAGGCAACTGTCTAGACGGCGAGACCACCATCCCCCAACCAGGCATGTCATAAACCTACGGGTGAACAACTAGAAATTCTGGGTCCGAACTAGGTCTTCGAGCCTACTTCCGGACATAGCGACATACAAAAAAATAAATAAATGATAGGACAATATTAATAGTACAATATTATGTTTAACCGCGAGTATTGAGTTGCACAACGCTAGCAGCTAGGTGATGCAGATGGAGATCTTCTCTCGACCAAATGTAACCACCAAATGTGGGTGAGTGTTATGTATCCTCTTCTGAATGAGTGGATTATTGTTTGTCATATTTTATGGAGAGGTCGTTATAAGTATCTTGAATATAGATTTCAAAGGATGATTGATCTTTTATTTGGTTGGTTTAGACGACAGTTTTAAGCACTAATTGTATTATATTAAATACCAAGAGTTGAGAGTTTAGTTTTTATAACTTTTTTAACGTCAAGGCAAGATGAATTAGGTGGTATATGAATAGATGTGGACGAGACGCGTAGTGGGCGAGTGTAGCATCTGTCTGCTCTATCGTATTGTCAGCGATATTGCTGCGCGTGTCCTGAAAATTTAAATCCATAATATGTGCTTACCATTTTATTGGGCCGTGTGTAACAGTTGTTATGGGAATATTTCTTGAAATATTGGTTGGTTGGTAGGTGTTTTGAATACCACGGTCACTGAATATTCTGACTAGCAGATTGTCTTCCATCGATTAAATCGTATGTTTGACTTCTTGCGGTATAGGTACAATCTGCCGGTCATCGTCCGGTCCGTTTTTTTTTTCATTTTCACGACTAGTCGGGTCAAAGCAATTTGGGCTGGTGCCAATTATAGCCGTCTCTAGGTCTCCGGTTGTGTGACCAACGTGAGTTTGATTTCGCATCATTTTCGCACAAACACACAAACTACACACAAGCACGCATACAACAAACAAACTGATCGCACTCAGGACATTTTTTTCATTTTTAAATTTTTTTTCATTTGTTTTTATTGCACATTTCATTGCGTATTTGCTCTGCACAAACTGACTTCGGCATTCTATTGAATTTGCAGACTGCCGCACGCAATAGATATACTATAACATGATTGAAAATCCAAGGCCAAAGTTTTCGGTATGATGCTGTCAAGGAACTTTTATTTTTAAATTTTTTTTTATTTTTTTTTTTTTGGTATCCCAATTTATACGATCCGCGGTATATACATATATAATATTTATACATAGTTAACCTAATAATAAATAGCCACAACATCGTCGTAAAAGTATATTTTTTATTTTATCTAATTTATCGCTGTTTCCTTTCGCTGTGGTACGTCATAATATATAATATTATAACTATACAATGTACGTATGGCACGAACAATATACTATGTATAATATATATATATACGCTTCGCTATTATACTTACACGATATATATACATTATATATAGGTATGTATCGTACGTTATTTAAATCGATATGTGAAATAATAGAGAGTCGAGTATCCATATAATCTGTGTGTGCGAGTGCAGTGTGCATACATACGTGGGCTTATGTTTCCGAATAATGGTCTGACCAATCTCCTGACATTGTTGTCTGCAGATTTGCAGGGACGCGACTCAAATGATGTGTTCCCGATTTCCTGAGTTTATTGATACACATTTCTATAGCAATAATATACCAGCGTTGTAATAGTCGTTGGGACGTAAAATATGTAACCATCTGGTCCATCGATGTGACCATCAGTGTTGTACTGGCATTTATACCTATTATACATGTGAACATGTTAAATACCTATATGTTTATATATATATATATATACATATATATATTATAGTATACGAGTGTAATAATCAACATAGTATAACATTAGTATAATAATTATAATATATAGGTGTTGATTACACTTCACCGGATTTCGGTCGAGTATACACCTCTGTGGTAGTTGTTTTAAACATTTAGTTTAGGGCGCATTTCCGCCATAAAATATATATATTAATTTAGTTTATTTCGCTCAATAATAAATTTCCAGTGATAATTTGCATATTACATCGAATTTAACTAACCACCCTACATATACGTGTGCCGTATACATCCTGTGTACGAAAAACACACTAACATTTAAATTAAGTTGAAATATTACATCTAAATCACTACTATTTTGTTGTTCAACAGTAGACATTTTTTCATCTCTTATTTCAAACGATATTACTGCTGACCATTAACTGTTTCTAAATCATAATAGGTATATTATATGCTATTATTATATACATTTTGATTTTAATTTAAAAAAATTCAATATTTTTTGATATTTGTCTTAATTTGACACTTACACACGTTTTTGAAAACGATAATGTTATGATTTATCATTTAAAATATAAATCTCAGAACCCCGTTCTAGTATTATATATAGTTGTTTGTTGGTGATAATCGGTGTAGTAACACTGTAATTCATATAATTGTAGATCCGACAAGTGATTAATTGACAGTTAATTTATTGTTATATCAATTTATTATTGTATTACAAGTAATAAAAGTAAAAGTTCTAAAACTAAATGTATTACAATATTTGAAGCTAGTTCGTCGTAGTATTATGTGCTTGATTTATTCAAAACTAAAAACCTTGTATCAAGTCGACCCATTGAAGACGATGTGAGATTTTACTACGTACTATAGGGTTCAGTTAGGTTAGTCATGCAAGTATAAGTGTGTAATCACGTCTAAGCTTTTTATTTGGATTAAACTACAGTTACAATAATATTATATATTTAATCGCATTTAATATCGTGCGGGTGGACACTTAAGACAATCGCAGGCTTATCACTTATCAGTATCAACAATGCTGTGTGGTCATACGTCTATCTTTGGCTTATAACGGTCCATTTAGAACCATCACCGTTTCTAAAATGCTTTTTAATCTCTCTCTACCGATGAATCATTTTTCACACTTATAAATTATACCTATATCATCTTACGAGTTATCTTCAATGATAAAAAACCATTTGCACAACAAACCAGTATAACATGAGCCGTACGCATTAAATTCATTGATTTTTATAACTCGCACATGTGAGGGTATTATAAGAGTGGCAACTTGTAGTCCCTCGAGGAACACTACATAATATTAAACTTTCATTACCAAAATAATCATTTATTCAAACATAATAATATAAAACGTGAAATAATTGAAAAATTATAATTTTGTGTATTCAAGTTTCTTTTAAATTTAAGTATATAAAAACTTTGAAAAATATCACAAAGTTTGATGACAGTGTAAATTCCCTAACGGTTTGATTTGGTTTTATGAAAGATGAATAATGTACTATGTTAAACATTTAAACATATATATTATATTAATATAAAACAAATGTTGAAATATTGTTATGAACTGTGGTATGTATTATTATGATATTATTAGCTAATATTTATTCATTAAAAATATTTTCAAGACATTATTTTCATTAATGTACTTGCTCCAAACCATAACAAAAATAAAATCAGTCCGTTCTGATATGAATAAAATATAAACTTTAGTAGTTTTAATAAAAAAAATAATGTTTCATTATATTAATCCTAACATTTAAGTTTTTCGCTGGTACGTATTATATTATAAACCTTTTATTTCAAAGACATTCACTAACATTTTAGTAGCGTCTTATACCGATCGCGTGTTACTTGTTATAAGTTAATAAAGTTAAAATATTATAATCATGATGTAATTTCTATTATAATATTAAACAAAACGTATAGTATATAATATTGTGTCACATTTTCCACCAAACACAATATTTTATCGTACTTGCGTACACGTGACACTTTACTGGCCGAAATACACAATACAAGAGTATAACTCAATTATTTGAGCTTTGTTTTATTATTATTTGAATAATTAATATCCACAGCTAATTAATTTTTATGTATAGGTACATAATCCAATATAAATCACGAAAAACCTTTTACATATTTTAAATATTTTGAAGACACAACTAAATGACTAGCTAAACAATTTGTTTTTTTTTATTTTTATTTTAACGAGTCGTTTAAATGCATAATATTGTGAATTACTATAATGAGGTATCTAGCACAGTTAGTCATAGAGTCATTTTGTATTGACCAAATTAATAATTTAATATTTTTTTAATGTTTTTAAGTCTACGATTTGTATATCGTTTTATACTTTTATCAGTGAAATAATAATAATAAAAAATATAATATAACTTTAATGGAACGGGAAAATAATATAACTTTCTGCGTGCTCATAAATAATAAATCGACTGAAACGTTCGTCCGTCACGTCCACCTGCAGTAGTGTGTACCTCAATTATGAAAAGGCATCGATCGATTAACAATCGATTTCCTATCACGCCTTGAAATATTTAAAAGTCACCAGGACAATAATTTACATATTTTAATAATAACGTTTGCGATAATATTACGCAAGCGTAATCGATAGTATATTATAATATTGTGTTAAAGTAGTATTGTAATAATTAACCGTATGGAAACTACGATATGAACAGACGCGAAAATTGTAATGATCGACGATTCGATTTTTTACGTGCACGAATAATAATAATATGACCCTTAAATTTTTTTTTTGGAACTAATGGAAAAACGATAATATAATTTAATAATAAAAAAAAAGCTACCTGTATAAAAGGATTGTCAAAATGTTCGTTTTAGTCCCTGGTCACGCACACGCACACGCACACACACACACACACACACATAAATAATATACACACGCCATATTGATTAGGCCGTTATATTAGTGTTGCCTTGTGCAATGTTCAAAAAATGTTTTTCCGTGGATGGATTTAATCTATTATTCATTGCAAAAGCTTAGTAATTTTTCACAACCATATTACACGATGAACGCCACATGCTTATACTTTCACACAACCGCGTACAGTGCAGTCGTCTAGTCGACTCGGGGATCCTCTTAAATTTCCTGAATACGTTAAAGTAAAACGCAATTATGATTTTACACTTTGGGAATAGTATTATATTATTATGTAATGTTATCACATCTTGAAAGACTAAAACGATATTAGGTATTATAATAGTGTGTTGCGGAGGTGTTTGAGCAATTTATATAATATTATACTTACCTATATATAGGCTATGAGTATACATTATACAATATATATACAAGTGATTCACCGAGAATGCTCATCTCCTTTTTCTTCAACAATGCAGTAATTGAAAGTCTGATTTTTAAAATGTTTAAAAATACTTTAACATCATTTTTAAATTCCTGAATTATATTTTGTATTACTTAAGGATACGTGGTATAATGTCCTACGGAGAGATACAAACTTCTGTTTTTCAAAAAAAAATCATCCTTTTATAGAATAATAAGACTATAACGGATTTAAATATTATTTGTGGGTTATGGTGACTTTAAAATTGTAATAATTAATAATAAACTATAACAACATATTATAGGTATACCAATGCTATACATATACTATTATAGCATATTATATTAATTAGTATATTGACAAAAACACTTTTTATGTATATTGTCCTTAATATAATCATTTTAATAACTGATATTCTCGTTGGAATTTTTAATTAGGCACATTATCATTTTTTAAATAATTATTAATTTAATAATTTATAGTATAAAGGGAGTTTATTATTTAAAAAACAGAAGTTTGTAGACACATAAGTAGTACAAAAAATGTCAAAATTATGAACGTGTGATCTAATAGAAATCAGGATTTGAATAAATTCATTATTTGAAGACGAAATGGGGGGATGAGCATGCTTGGTGAATCACTCTGTATATAAAAAATATTCATTTTTTTTTTTGTTGAAATTTGATTTCTGCTAATTGTTTATTCATCCAACTATGGTGTATGGTATACCGCTATAGGTATCATTATTATTATTATAATTTTGATTTTATTTTATGTTCATTTTACAGAAAACACCGATGTAATAGTTACATAATATATAATGCACATCGAATATCAGCCAATAATTTATTATTTATTAACATTTAAAGTTTTGCTATAAGTTATAATATAAGAGATGAGGCGTCGGGGGAATTTCAGTGCACCACATACTCTGCTGGTCTTAACTTTAAACGCGTTATAAATAAATATAAGTATTGGCCCGGTATTCAATAACTATATATATGTGGCTTACAGGCTATACATAATCATTTTAAGGAAAATATTCGGTTCTGAGATATATTTATATATGTATATATATGTATATGAGATTGCCTATTAAATAAAGTAGAATTCTTAATAATAATATGACCACTGAGGGAAAAAAATTGTGAAAGCTTAGCGCTGTAATAGTGCACTTTAAATTATACGAAAACAAATTTAAAGTTAGAAAAAAATGAGTATCTCGAGCTTAAAAAATCACAGTGTAGGTACCTTAATGGACACCTTTATAATAATAATATAATAGTTTGCCTGCTATATCACATACCTAATCATGTTTTTATTTATCTTTTCACGTCGACTTTTCGAAAGAACGTTTATCGACGACGATCGTGTATTATAACAATGTTATATAATATTGTATTTCATATATTACACTAATGATTATAGTGATGACTATTTTATAGTATTATAGTGAGTGATTGAATTCAATATAGGTGTTTACTGCTGTTACTGTCTACAACACTTTACATTATTATTATTTGTATTATTATAAAATTCAAACATGTATTATTTTTGTTAAATATGAGCAACAGTTTATAGGCAACAACATACCATAGGATATTGTAGTTTACGATATTGCGTTTTTGTTAATAAAATGTCATCGAATAGACAATAGTATAGCAAATCAACACAGCTATACGGCCAAAACTCGTATTGTCATGTCATTTCCGATACAATTGACGTATTGAATAGCTATTATAATAACATTATTCTTATATCGATTATGTTTGGTCGGTATCGACGATACATACATATAGAGGCACTTGCCCCACACTATATAGTTCCATTATAGGTCCGTATCAAAATATTATTTTAATAATATATTATGATACCACTCGGTCGTCCAACAGCGCGTCCTGGCTGCCACCCTCCAGCAGAACCGGCGAAAGTCGTTATAATCGTTATTACATAGTACGACCAAGTTTGACGAGTGTTGTGTGTACCTTTGTCATATTATGCCATGTTTCAAAATATTGCAGTAATTTGAATTATTATTTGCTGAATTCACGAAACGCGTACGTCACCGTCGTCGCCGAGTACCATATCGCTGCGCTTAATAATAATAATAATAATAATAATAATAGTACTAATAATAATATAATTTGTTTTGATGTATAAAACTTAACGTCATGTAAAATTTACCAGAATTATTATTAAATCGACTGTTTCTTAAGTCTCGGAAATTCGTTCTCACCGAATGTTAGCTAATATTTCGTTTTATACGACAAAACATACAATATATTAATATTAATACGTTTTGGCAAAACTACATTAACCTAAGTCTAGGTCGACAGCTGCGTACCTGCAGGCTGCTGTACTGCGCAGTAGGCACATATAGCATAATAATTCCTTGTGAACAGTAGAGGTGATACTCCATACTTCTAATACTTGTACAGTTGTACATAACATTTTTCACTAGTAGGCATATTATGGTACAATTGTTTGGGTGAATACAACACAAATAATAATTTTATTATTATAATGTCCGACCATATGATATTGTGCATCGTTCAACATTGTACTGTAACTTTTTTTCGTACGCATAATAATGCCATGAACATATTTTTTTTATTATTATTATTCAAAATAATACTCAGAATCATATTATAGTGGCCTTTGGTAGAGATTTACATATTTTATTTATACAAAAATATGGTTGACATGACATGAACATTTATATAATATTAATTATACATATATATATTTGGAAAACGAAACAAACTTTTCGTAATAATAATAAATGATTTGTTTTTGATTGTAGTTACAGTGCGCATTTCTTAGTACCCACAATCGTCTTTCTCTTTATAAGCTAACCTAATAAAATGTGTATACTTTTAACGTTTTTTTTTTTTTGCTTTTGTAAACATTACTCAATAGCAATATACAATTTTCGTTTAGCTGCATAAAAATATTTATAGCTGTCTATTTGACTGTTGAGCCCTTGACAGATTAAAAATCGCGATTATTAAAATTAATTACTACTTACTACAGATTTTATGGTTAAAAATTAATCAAACGTACCGCGATGTTAATTATAATAGTAACAATTTATTCGAGTGTAGTTCCCTTGTAGTAAGTTTAAGAAAACGTGTTCGTTCGCCCTATTGAAATAGATTTAAAAATACCACAATACCATTTGCCAAAAGATTAAATGATGTTGGTTTTTAAATCAAAATAAATGTTAATGTTTTTTCACTGCGCTAATGCACAAGGTGGTTTTAAATTTCCTTAAATTTATTAGGAAAAAAAATGCTTTATTACTTAGCACTATAGGTATAGTTTTAGAAATAATAGTAGTAATAATAGTCTTAAATGTATTTAATATTTATGTATCGCACGGGCACGGTGCACCATTAATATAAACAAGCAAAACGGTGACCTTTAATTAAATTATAAATAATATTACCGCTCGTTTTCGTGTATTTTTAAACGTTTTCATCTCCATGCGTAAAATACGAACGTATCATTAAAAATAGTTGAATAATTATTAAATAATCAATATCATAATATTGTTAGAATTCAACATTACAGTAATATTATTCTTTGTCTTACTAAGACAGGATATGTCTTCACCAACGATTTACACGTACAAAATGTATGCGTTTTAAACTAGATTAGATATAATTTACCATAATAATATGATTTATAACTTACCGAGCCGGTGCTCATTTTGCAAACGAAATGTTTGACGAAAACAATTGCAACAGACTCTATTATTGTGTTGAACAATTATTGTTGCAGAGTGTAGAAAAAGACCTGCATTCCTACTTCCAATGCACAGAAAGAAAATATAAGATTGCTCATTAAACTTTTCATCGCTGTTATAATGTGTTTAAGTTGTAGTGATTGTGATGGTGGGGAAAGGGGGTTCAACGCAATGGGACTCAGTTTCACTAATTTTGACCAAAATTCAAAAGTGTCCCTTTGAACATTTTCTGCTTAAGATATGTAACAATAATTCTGCACATGACATGTATATTTTGGCATTTTGGTTGAATCAAAATAATTTCTTCCGTTAAAAATTAATTATTTATTTACGAAATGTTCTCATTTTAGTCTTATATAAAATTATTTCAATAAATATTTATCAGTTTGTAAATCATTATTTTATTTTATTTTTATTTTTATTTTAAAACATGTATATTCTATACAAAGTACTTACTACTTAGTTCAATTTATTGATAAATCTCACTATTCCACATGTTTGATTACATACTTTTTATTGTATATAATATAATAATAATTAATAATGCATTTTATTATTTTATTTTACTATAATATTATACCTATAGTTATTAAATTTTTATTATTTATATGGTATATTTTATTCTGTCATACCACACAGTTTAAATTCTGGAGAAATAGGTTCTAGCGTTTGAATTTAAAAAAAAAAATTTAAAAATGAGAAATTTAAATGTAGATAATTAAATTGATAATATTATATGCGGGATACTTATTTAGAAATTAGATGTAGGTAGGTACTAACAAACTCTACAAGGACGCTCCCCCGCCGTCGGTTATGGCAACGTCGTAATAACTAATAACATTTACATTTTTAAGTTATCATAATTATTTAAGTTTACTCGTACGGAACGCTCGAAATTGTATGATATAGACAACACAGTACCCTTTGCCATTTTGTGCTGCTTTAAACCCTATTTATATCATACCACATATTACACAATATATATATGTATAAATAATATATTAATATACCACCCGCGAAGGTATAAGTATTAATAGCATTTACCGATGATTGACTGCTGCAGCAGCCGTATAAAACAGCAGCTCCTGCAGTTTATCGGGTTAATACGTTTTATTATACTGAGCAAAAAATTCGGCCTCCGACGTGCTGTGGTGGGGGATGGAGGATAAGTCGAATCGCCTCTCAAATCCAGGAAGTCAGTTGACCATTTTTTTTTTCTTCTATACCGACTTCTTCCGAAAACTTTACAAATAACAAGATATTATATTATGTAGTCCGCAACTGATGTACAACAATTTAATATTATATAGTTATCAATTTAATATTTTGTAGACGGAAGATCATACTATTATATAACTTATATAATATACTTTTGGGGATACACCCACGGTCGTATGTACACCACCTCAAGAGCTGTGAAAAACAAAATAGTGACCCAAAACCCAATTCAAATGCGCATACTTTAAACAACATCTCGTGACCAAAAAAAAGATAAACAACCCTGTAGTCTTTGAATTATAATTCAAGTGCTTAGTTGTTACAACGTTTGAAAGTGAAAAATAATAATATCAATAATAATGTACAGGGTGATTCACCAAGAATGCTCATCCCCATATTTTCCTTTAGTTATGAATTTATACAAAATCTTTTTTTTTAATTTTTAATTTTTAATTTAATTTTTTTTAATTTAGTCATATTTTCAAAATTCTTAAGATTTTTTTTACTTCTTAAGGAATGTCCCCTCCCCTTATTACGGTATATTATTTTCAAAATTGTGATGTACCTGGTTCAAAATTTGAATGTGTTAGTTCTTTTATTAAAATATTTAGGGATCATAAGGATCATAGTCCTAAAAAATTAAATAGATTAACAAAAATATTATGCAGATTTAATACTGAATCTAGTCTTTACCAAACTTTAACCATTTTTAATAATTATAAATGTTGATAGATTAATATTATAACTATTACTACTAAAATAGAAAAATTCTCCGCTACCTAATTAATTTCCAATAGAAAAGGAAGGAATATAAAAAAAAAAACAGAAGTTAGTATATTCACAGGACACTATTTAAATACCTAGTACAATAATATCTCAATAATTAGAACATATGGTTTTAAGGAAGTTATATTTAAAAATTTCAAATATTAGATATAGAATCACCTCATAATTGAAGAAAAAGGGGATTAGCATGTTTGGTGAATCTCCCTGTTTACATATAATTTTTCGATTTGTATCGAAAACCCTTCGTGTTATGTACTTATATGTATATTGTTATATTTTATTTTCTGTTATGACACGTTATCGGTTGTCGGTGACGTCCGAGTAAACCGTAATAACTTTACCCAGTGCAAGGACTATATGTAATAATATGTAAGACGTAGGTGTATTTTCCTGGTCGATCGCAGGTATTCTCCAATCTCAATATCAATTCTTATACGATGACTGAAAAACACGGTCTAAAATTTCACTTTCGTTAACAATAATCTCTCTTCTCGTACCGACATCTCTAGAACCTAGGACGCTTAAAAAGAAAAAAAACAAGGATAAAGATCTACACGCACGCGACTCTTTCTTTAGTTCTGCAGATGTTGTAACAATTATTTCCAGACACAGCAAACATGATTATATTTTATTTTATTTTATTTTTCCGTTCGTAAAAATGTTATTTATTTCATAATAATAACAAAAATAATATTAATAAACACGTGTGACTTTCTCGGTTTCGAATAAAAAGTCCACACGCCGCGTAAATCGTTTCGTAAATCCAATAAATACTCAGCCCTTCGTAGTTCCACGCTAGTGTCGAAAAACGAATAATATCACATGAATATTATACGCCACGATGACAGCGCCGCAGGATATAGGAACGAAATGTTTTCGAACATTAAAGCATTAACCCACCGGAGGGGGTCGTAATTATTATTATTTTCAGTTGAGTAATAAACACACACACACACTACCTATTACAAAACATTCGACACTTGGACACGTCCTATTACTGTGTGTGTTGATCGTTATGGCGTGTGTGCGGCGCGTGTATCGCCGCCAGAATCGAGTGAAGCGCAAAAAAATAATAACGAATTTGAATCGAACCGAACGTTGGGTGTAACGACGACGAGGCCATAACAATATTATAAATAATGTAAAAAGCTCTTCGTGACGCCTGTGACGGGCGGTATCGTGTTTACGCGTACAATATGAGGCCACAATATAATATATTATACGAGCTTTGTACGTATACTATATGTAGGTGGGTAGGTACATCGATATCGAGCACATGAACTTCGTGTGTCGAAATTATAGGCACGAATTCCGGAGACACGCGGTTGCCCGGTTTTCGGCGGGTTGGCGGGCGGGTGGGCTTGGCAATAGGTCACAAATATATAATACAATTCGCAGTATATATTATTATTATTAGTATTGTTATAATAGAGATAACGCACATGGCGTATAATATTTTACGTATATTTATATATATATATATCATATATGTACTATATACCTAAAGTTGTACGTACAAAGTGTTAGGTACACTAATGTACTATGGATATATTATATTGTAATGACATGTGTTGTAGGTACGAAACAAAACGAAAAAAACAAAAAAAACTCAGAACATTAATAATTTATATATGTAGGTATTGTATGTATGGAAATTATAGGAATACACCCCACAAATTCGACGAGATTCTCCGATGAAAAACAAAATCGAAAAAAAATGATATAAAAATTGCCTTAATGGCGGTTTCGACGTCGGCGATAATAATAATAATAATAATAATAAGCACAATATTATATATTTATATACACAATACACGTGTTACGCAGTGTCTCTCAGATTATGCTTATTGCACTTCTATACGACTGTGGCCTTTTTTCATCCCTCCCTCGCTTACGATTTCCCTGGTTATTGCTGTACGCGGCAATAATATATAATATTATATAAAGTGGGTATACGCACAATTTACCAAAACGATACTGTTTTTTTCTCATCGACTACACACGCACCACCTACCCGTGTTAATATTTCATGACAAGTAATATACGATCAGCGTATAGTGTGTAGATAAAAAGCCACATGTGATTTTTACATAGTCCTCGAATACAACGAGCGCGGTTATTTCGATGCACAATTTTCGATCCTTAATCATGGTACTCGCCGTTATGTACCAAATGCAGTAGGTACTGAAAAATGCAGTTAACAATTATTAATGACTTAACTCTTTTTCTGATCAACAATTGAAAAAAATTATATAGTCATCTGTCAGTATCTATAAGACACCGTTATATAATATAATATAATTATCAAGATTATTATATTTTAAAAAAAGTGATTAAAATAAAAGTCGTTACATATTTTAATAGTAAGCTATCGTTGTTAGTTCAACCGATAGCTTACCTAGTATAAAAAGGATAGTTAAGGTAAAATTATTAAGTTGTTTATTTGATAATAAGACTCACGGAAATATTAGAAAACAGATTACATAAGTAATATAATATATAAATGGTTCTAAAATAAAAAAAAAAATGCTTATATTTTCAAACTTTATTGGGTATATTTTGTTTGAAATATTATTGAGTCATATTTTGTAGACATTATATTAATTTTCTGGTGAGCAATAACTCAGAGAGGCACCAACAAATTAGTTCCCGGCCGCTAAATTTGTTTTGAAGGTTACTTAAGTTATGTTTAGGTACAATATGAATAATGCACCTTATCAATGGATCGTTTATTAAATTATTATTATTAAAGTTTTTAACCGCAGTAATTTAAAACCATACGAACAGCTCAGCGCACCTATTTCAATACCTACAATAATATATTGTTGATCACCGCACAAAAGGATATGAATAATGATATGAAGAAAAATAATATCGGCCAACCTAGGATCCATTTCTGAGATTTATAAACTAAGATATTTAAACATGAAGAATAATAAATACCACACGAAATTATTAATAACTATTCCAAGTTCTAACTGCAGATAATCGATAGGTTCGAAAAAACCAGCAATTATAACAAAGAATATATTGACACTTTATAAAAGTACCAATTAAATGAAAATGCTATTAGAAATCGGCCATAAACTCAAAGTTCGAAGCAATTTTACTAATATAAAACGTGTACGCTCGTTCACCAAAAAAACACACGTCGTTGTAAAACAATTGATACATTCATCGTTCCCCCCAGTGAATCTAAAAGACTTCACCTAGAAGTATAAGATGAGCACAAATACAATTCGAAATATGAATCGTTCAAATATAATATTATAGGTACCTACGCGTATTCATAAGAACGTTTCAATAATAATGATGTTTGGGAAAATAAGCCACTAAATGAACGACGATGTCGTAATCGTCTGGGCAATTATTGTATTTTCGGTGACTGCTTAACCAGAAATTATTTTTTATAACTCACTTACAATTTTATCTCAAACAGTATAATAGATACTTGTTCCACTATACCGAAAAAAACACTGTAAATCATATAACATGGGCATGACGAAGATCGATGTCGACGCAATCCTGAGGGAGTTGATTAACACGCTCAAGCTTGTTGACGAATTCACCGTCGACGAGGCAGACGAAGGACATCATTTCGACTACTATAAAAATCAAGAGGGTATTGACAACGAGAACGATCAAGAGCACATCGACAAAAAAGAAGTCCCAGAGGAAATAAACGACAAGAAAGACCCAGAAGTCGTGAATACCCTTTTGGGTGAGATGGTCGAAGCTGTCTGCGACGAAGTTACGTAGGAGGCTATGGCCGGCGGAGACGTAGAGGCAGTTACAGTAACGGAAAAAATGGAAGAGCCACCGGCCGAGGGCCAGTGCAAAGGGAAGGACGGAGATGGACTGGCCAGGACAACCGAAACGGAAGCACCAAAATCTGCTCACAAAACAGCCTACACCTCCACGTGGACGTGCCAGGTGAATAATAGCCACCACGTGGAAGGGAGCAAGGCGGGTCACACGTCTGATGCTGTGTGGATGCTTTCGAGGAGAGTGAAGCAGAAGTCCACCCCTCCATCCTCCTCGGGTCGAGGAACACCAGACAAGACGGCGGTGACATGGGGGATTGGTACGTAACAGAACACTTTATGGTGTACGGCGGTAAGTCACCCTGTACGTACTCCGGCCACCCGCGGAAATACGAGGTCGTGGTCGATGGCGTTGTGAGCTCTATGTTGCCGACACGAGAGAACATCTGTGGCGGCTCACCGATGGCCCGGCAGAGTAGGTCACGCGAGGAGCGATGGATGGACTACGACGACGGCATCGGAGATCTCAGAGCACGACGAGTGAGCGATAGAGCTAAGGTAAGCTATGGGAACACGGACGTCGTTACATCGCCTGATCCGCAGAAAGTGATCAAGTTTCAGGTTTCGGAGGTGCTCGACTTCACGGCGGCGAGGCCATTGGCGCCACAGACACGGTGCCGACGGGACCTCGGGATGAAAATCACGGAGAGAATCAGGATCATGGTGCGTTGCGGCGTAGTCCGCCGATTCTGTCACCTTTTCGTCCAGTGGTGGTCCCGCTGGCCTAGCCTCGCCTCCGGTCGCCGCCGATTCCACAGCACCAAAAATCTGTCTTCGCTCGCTCAATGTTTTGGTGTCTCCGTCTTCGTCGACACAACAGTCGTCTCCAGAACCTAGCCGAGCGCTGTCTATCGTCGTCCAATGTCGCTCCCGCGGCCTTCGCGGTTGGGTCCAGCCCGCCGTCACGATGGTCGTCACCCGCGGGCAAACAATCCAGCGATCACACTCGTCCGCCTTAGGGACCGGCCGTGAGAACGTATGGAGGTGACCAGTGACCTTTGCATCTGCACGCACCTCGCCTTCACGTATCAACCCCCCTGCTTTTGTGTCTTGTCTGGTGTTTTTTTTTTTATATTATCATATTTTTCATGTTCAAAATTGCTAAATTTTCAGACCATTTTGCGTCAAACATCTTATCTTTTGGCTCACTAAACATAAACTTTTTTTTATATATTATCAAATTCAGACCATTTCGTGTAAAACCTCTTTCGGCTCAATAAAAATAAAAATTATGTTGTTAAAATATTGTTTCTTTTTTCGTATTAATAGTGTATTTGTATTTTTATTTATTTCAACAGAATAATGGGCCCGACTGAACTCACTCTTCTGAGGGCCCATGAAAAGTTAAAAAACAATGTTTTTGTTAAGTATAAAACTTCAATAAAATTATGTACCTATTAAGATATATGATCTCATGAATGTATTAATGGTAAACTGGTGTATTCTTATGAGATGTGAACAGAGGTATATAATAATATATGCAAATTTTAAAACAGGAATAATACTTTTTTTGGTAATAATATTTTGAAATAATCAATACATAATATTTAAATACTATTTTAGTAAATTACTTTTTCGATTTATCGAGGTACTGCTAGTATTTAAGATTATTTCTATATTATTCAAGAGAGTATGACCTGAGTCATAATAATGGATGTGTTAAATTTGAATTCAATGATAAATCGTTAGGTAGGTACGTCATATGAAAAACGATTCAAATTAAAAACGGTGTGTCATCCTACATTATTAAGTGACTACACATTTTTATGATATTGTTGCTATTAAAGAAATTTATTTTACTATTAGTAATACACCAATACAATAGGTTAACTTAACTTTTGCAGAAAACATTGCATTTTAAAATTTATTTGTGTGTACTGTGTATAAAATATAATTAATATACTTTCAAGTTCCCACAAATAATAATTTTATATTATATAAACAAAATAACTAAAATTGTTATCATTTGTTTAAATATCAAATTTAGTCTAAATTTGAACTTAAAATATCAGTTAAATAGAACTGTATTCGTGTATTTTTTGGTTACAGCATGAACTATATATATGAGAAACCTTGTATTAAATTTTCAATTCTTAAATATAAGTGTACCTATAAAAATTTAACATTTTATACATTTTTAACCATATTAATATAATGACTAATAATTTTTCGGATTTTCATGAATTTCATCAAAATTTAAACTTAATGTGAAAATTGAGCTCATGTATATTTAATATTGTTGAACTTCTATTAGGTATAACAATTTATGATGACATTTATATCATAATAGTTTAAATAGCTTAAAAAAATGTATAATTATAGCTCAAAAAGAGTAAACATTTTATGATGCATGGAGTATGGTTATATAAATATTTGATCATAATTTAAAGTAACTACGATTATTTGTTTTTGAGTTACATCAAAAAAAACTACATCAATTTTGTAGAAAACTAGTTTTGAGTAAAAATTCCTTTTTTTCTTAAATTCAAACTTAAGATTACTGATCCACCTGTGTATACACCACTTTGTATACACCCCGTAAACGAGTTTGTTATTATTTATTGATAGGTATTCAATGTTCCGGCGACTATCATACTCCACAATGGCTCAACTGTTCAAACATTAGCGGGGTGTACAATTATTTCTCCACCACTCCAATATCCTCTTGAAGAAGGCCTTACCCACACATTAAATGATTGTAAGCTACCTAGTACCTACGTGTTTATTGCCGATGATAACTTGTACGTTGCGCCATAATAATATACGTGATATTATAACATATTTATAGCATGATACGTTTTTGAAATATTCATGTTTTGTAATAAATATATGGAAGTTAAATCTGTAACGCTATTATAGTCGTTTATTATTATTATTTTTTTTTATACTTCTGAAGTTTAGAACATCGAAAGACCACAACAATTCTATAATGAGGATAATGGTATGAATAAAAACAAATTATTTTAACAAGACTGAGATCGAAATGTCGGGAATAAAAAAAAATATGTGTCTACATTGATACAAACATTAAACCTTTTTTTATATTATTTGAAATGCACAATCTATACACACAATTATATGCATACAATACGCATGAGTACATATAAGTATATTATTATTATGAAGGGTGAGCATTTTAGATACGAATGGTTTGAAAAAAGAAGCCACCCATTAGTGTGTGAGCGGGACACTTGAGACTTGCAGATTATTTCCGAGCGACATTATAATAGGTCGCTCCACACCATTTTCTGAACTTAAAACCCAAACAGCATTTTCGCCATCTTGATGAAATATTTCAAAACGATTTGATCTGTTTTTCTAAAGAGCGTAATACATAATATATACAACATATAATATGTGACATGTACAAATGTACTGAATACTAATTAAATTAACTTGACGCGAGTTTAACATGCGCAGTCGGTACGGTAATAATAATAATATTAGTGTTTATCAAAAAACAACTAGATATTTTAAAACATATGAGATTATACTTTAAATACCATAACGATGAATATTATTGATATCGAAATTATTGTCTACTAATTATTGTTCGTTGCAATGTACCGTGCACTTAATAGGTACATAAAATAATACAAAATATTCAAATTAATATGATATAATATTGATACACAACGTTGATTTTAAAATGAAAAAAATAAAAAAGCCAAATAACGAAATATGTGCCCGTTGCTTATAACAAATGGCCGATGTTTGGTCAACTTACAAATCTTTAGTTTTGTTTAACACTGTGTACTCTCAATTCTGCTTACGTGATTTCACATGGGGGAATAACAGTATTATATCGAGCTTCGTTTATACATATTAATATAATATATTATTTTGTTTTGAAGTTGTTTGCACATAGACAAATACAAATATATAGACATAAAAAAATAAAAAAAATAGATGTAAAACCAATTGTTTGAGAAAAGGTTAATCCGGGATACATGGGTTTATCATTATTATTATTATTATATCACAGAATATAAATATTACCAATATGATTGCATATATTAGGTATATTATTATATACAAAGTCATTCATCAAACACTCGTTTTTTTTTTAATAATTAATTTATTCAAATTATGTTTTTTGAAATTGTTAAGTATACCTACTAATTATGTATCTAACTTTAGATTATTAGGATTTTTATTTATTCCATTTAAGGAGTTTCTTGAGGTGATAGAAACTTATTTTTTCCAATTAAGAACCAACCTTTTTAACTGAATAGGTATTGTTAAGTCGATGATTTTTTTAAGCTTTGATGTGTTTAAACTAAAATTCTAACTATATTAGTCTCTGTGTTATTTAAATGTATAAACTTAGGATATTAGTGAATAGTCCTTAAAATTAATTGAACACAATTATAAAATATATTATGTAATATTTTATATTCTAATGTATTTTATTATACTCAGACGATTTTAATAAATTGTGAAATATTTATAGGTAAATTTTGATTGTTAAAATGTTTAAATAATCATGGCCGTATATCTTTCAAACCCATACTCATGGATAAATTATTATTATTTATTAATATGCAAAGTTGAATATTCTCAGAAACCACTCATTCTAATTTCGATTTAAATATACCTACATTTTCAAAAATGTCATCTGGTTAATAACCCATAAGAAAAAGAACGATTCTTATTTAAAGAAAAAATAAATTGATATCGTGACAGTCCACAGGGTACTCTATTGCATAACAAATCTAACAAAATATGACACGAGTACAGCTAAAAATTAAAAAAATCAGAATTTGAATCAATTCATTATTATTTAATCCATGAAAAATTTGTGTGATCATGCTGGGCGTATCACTCCCTGTATGTATAGTATAGTGGCCCTAGCAGTATTTATCGTTTACGGAAATTTAAGCGTCTCTGCAGCTCTCGAAAGGTTAACAATAATTGACGAATAACAGTTGTAATCGGAAGTAGTATCTATACTTTTTTTTTACCCACATAGAAGAAGACTTACAAAACTACACACACGCAAACATACCTATGTATATACCTAATATTATATATATATATATATGTATCGAAACAAGTAATAAGTGTTATAAATCGTGATCGCCAAACTGTGTCTAGTCTCAGCGATATTTGATGTGAAGCCAATAACGCGCTTCAGAACTGGTAAATTTAATTCTCCAACGTTAATATTTATTAAACGAGACGCCTGCGATGCGTACTCATGTGTGTGTTTTGTCTATGTGTAATAGTTATAACACAAACACTCACAAATATTTATAATACCAATGTAAAGGTATTGATAATATTATGCACACAGTTTGTCAGTTGTTGTAGTTCTAAAAGACGGTTCGACGCGCAGAATTCCATATTCGATGCTGTTTCGGCCCCATTATCATAATTATTATGTTCCGTTCACATATTATTATTATTATTATTATTATTACAATATACTCGTCCTATTCCTGTCATCGGGGGTTGGGGTGAAGGTCTCGTGTACCAAAAGTTTTAAATTTTTTGGCACACATTTAGGTTTAGGTCTTCGATAATACTATACAGCAACTCGAGTATTGTACATGCACTCATTTATTACACTCAGGCACTCAGCACACCGTTCTTTTTTTCTAAATAATTCAGTAGAACTCGAACGAGGGTCGAACTTATTTAACTTCCTCAAACTTACCAGCTAACTCTACACAGACGTAGTATTTTCTTTAGATAATAATATAGGTGATATATTAATTCAATCAATAGTACCTATAAACCTATAAAGCTTATAAGGTCAGAATACACCTTTTAAATATAATATTATAATACAAATCATTATATTGAAATAATTAATATTGAATTAATTTATCATTCAATTAGTTATAATAAATTCTGTCAAAAATTAACTTAATTATACTCTACAACATTTTTAAAATGTATTCATTATTATTCTCAAGAGAATAAATATGTAAATTTAAATGTTAATTTGTTTAATTTATTATACTCTAAAGTAAAATAATTACAATTCATCACTGTAGTTCTTATGATATTTAAATCTTGTTAAGTATGTACATGTCAACTATTGATAGTTCAAAATGTCATATAAAAATATTACGTAACGTCGTATATGGGCTTACATATTTTGTAATACTTTCTAGTATATATTTTAATATTTTTAATTTAAATATATATTATAATAATATGGTGTTCTAAAAAAGAAAAAAATATTAAAATTAATCTGACAGAAAAGTATTCAATTTGAGATCAATATAATACATTCTGCCCAGAAATGTTTAAAACAAAAAGTTTCATGGTGTTTTCTAAAGGGTGAATGAATAGATATATAGATCTATATACCTCTAAATACAAAACTAATGGAGAATGAGAGTTTTAAATGTTATATACATATTATACAATATAAAATAACTAAAAAGTAATAAGTAAAAATCCAATTAAGTATATATTATTATTATGGTCGCGTGATTAAAGCTGTAGTCCCTATAGTATCCTACAACTACGATGCCAAACGCCAATTATAAAAAAATAAATTGTTGTAAACAAATTCCACATAACCCACGTGTATTATTTTTTTTTTTTTTATTAGCTATCTACCTACTAGTACCAAAACTATGTTACCTTAACAATTAATAGTTAATACAATACATAACATAACATCACTAATTATTACGTTACAACTTACAGTCGTAAATTTTGATATTACATATTGTGTAAAACTATAATTACAATAATTGTTATTGAAGCTATTTATGTGGAATGATTATTTTTTAAATTATTTTTAGTGGGGGAATTATTATGATAGGTAATGTATAATGTATAAATGTATAAATATATATTAAACAAAAATAGACCGAGGAGAGATTTTTTAGCGATTGTTGATCAGATGTAATTACCTAGATACCTGTAATACAATTGATTTTATCGGCACCAGAGATGCAGGAATAAACTATAATAGTAGGTACACAAATACTAATCATTGCAAGGGCTTCGATAATCAAAACTGGCAGGCTCGATTGCTCGAACTCAAGGAAGGGGGCATTTACGTTTAACCCGTTTAATTTATTATCATATTATATATCTAAAAACAATAATGTTAAGTGTAAAATTGTGTAATTACAATAACGATCGTGTTTTGCGAATACATATATCATAATATATGGTACAAAAAATATGATCTCCTGGTATGTACTATAAAAAATATTAAACATATTTTTTAATTGCTGTAATTACTGAAGTAAAACTTTTTTAAATATTATAACGTTTAATCGTCTAGCGAACAGCAGTTACAACATAAATACTGCATATTTTAAAGTGTAAATTTTATTAATATTTCATCGACCAAAGAGAAATTAAAAAAAAAAATGAATATAATATCATTTTCTCGGCTCCGTCGTACATAATATATTATTATGTTATTTTCGTTCAAAAAAAAAAAATATGTAAACAAACAATTATTATTATAATAAATATAGTTCGTTTTTAATTTCAAAGAACCATTATTGAATGTCCACAATGAATGATTTTTTCCAACGAAGTAGTCTCGTGGTTATACGTATTCTATAGATATACATATTATGCACATAATATTATTCATTTTCACAGTTGTTTGGAAATCTAATTTCCGATGAAAATTAAACGGGTGTAATAATAGCTAGCATAGTAAATAAAAGGGGAAATATAAATTGAATAGTTTTAATTTCTATTTGCGATTCAATGTATGACAAAGAAATTGATTAATAAATTAATGTACTGCATATTATAACGACAATTCTCGGCTATTTGATTTTCTATTTTGTACATCTTTTGTTTTTTAAAAATCGCTTGAACAGCGATGGTTATTACCATTTGCGTATAGATATGTGATTACATTTTTTTTTTTTTTAATATTTTTTTCAATTAAATTATATCTTTAATTTATTGTTTTATTAAATGAGATTTTGTTTTTGTTTCTGTTGTATCTCTCTCGTAAGTCGTAATGGTTACAAACGTTACTGCCGTCACGCCACAGAAAAAAGGAATCCACGAGCCTTAATGCCTTAAAATATTTTTTAAATGTTTTGTTTTCGTTAAATTAACATGACAAAATACTAAAACATTTTGTTAGTTTTATTAACGAGTTTTAAATGGTTTTTATCAATATAGCTCGAAATCGTGTTTATATATTATACTATATTATATTTAAAATAAAGTTGAAAATTGTTCTTGTTAAAACCATAAAATTACACATTTAAAACAACAAATTTTTTTGTTTTTTTTTTATTTATTTGTTTATTGTTTAAATACACTAACTATTATTGCAATCAATTTTAAAACAAATTTACAAAATCTCACAGTGTTGCGTTTTAAAATATTAATACTTAGTATATATAACAATATATTACTGTACTATAATACTATACATATAGTACTTTTATAGTAATATTTAATAAACAAAACTAAGTACTTGCATATCATATATACTATATAATAATATATAGGTAACAGTTTGTATATTTATTTATTTACATAAATATATTTTCCTTCTAAAACTTCTATAGGAAGTACACTTACCTACAAATTATCATAATTTGTATTTACTTACTTAATTACTTAGGTACATACTTTTTTTCTTTAATAGGTGCCTATGTGTTTACCTACGTGCCAAAAAAGTTGCCTAAACGCGTAGGTACCTAATCATTTATTGCACTAACTGTATATTTTATAGTATACATATTTTTACATGGTTAATAATTATATAATAATATAATAATTAAACACCACCGATGTCACCCCTTTCCACTGCGTAGTATTACGAACGATTATTAAACAAATATAAATAAATTGCGTTGACGATGCGTATAACGCGAGCCCATCGTATAATATAATAATTTATCATTATTTTAACTTAAGTTGTCGTCTTTAATCTCTCGATTTGTACACGAATATAACGATAATATGCTAATAACACAATATTTCTAACACAAACTTCCATCTTCCAAACGTCAATAACAATACATTGTGATATAATTATATAGGACGTGATTTTATAAACAAATCATATAGGTATAACGACTGTTTAATAATAGAAAAAATATAAGCTATAGATAATGTGATTTACTCTATCTCTGAGGTGATTGTCATTTGTCAGTGGCCGGATACTGTAAGCTGATGAGTGGCAACAAGCCGAGCATCTGCAAGAACGTGATATTTAAAAATGTGTATCAATAAATTTAAATTCAATCTGATATCATGTTATATTAATTATATCATAATATGAACTATCATAGGCATATAAATATATAAATATTATTTTTTCGTTTTTATGCGTATTTCTATTGGCAATTCAGTGGAACCTAAGTCTAAAAATGGTCGAACTGTGAAATGAAAGACATCTCTGCCACGACAGGTGACAATTTGAAGGTTGGGATTTATTTGGGGAGAAAAGGCTCATTTAACGTGCTTTCATATAATGATGATGACTGGAGTAGAGTGCTTAAGACCAACCGTTAATTATTGTGTTTTAGATTGTAATAGTGTTGTAAAACATATTTAATAAATTATAACATCATGTTTCACATAATAATATTTTGATGTATGTATGAAAAACTGTTATACAATGCATTATGCAGGTATAGTTTGGGTCTGGTTTTGATAATCGATTTGAATTTTATGAATAGACAGAGAGTTATTCAATCCATGTACGAGCTCCCTTCTATACAACAAGCACCAAGACATAAATATCGCATGCAATATTGTTTTTATCGAATTTCCATCAACCGTGAAACAGTTACGAGATTAACTGATTAATAAGCCGCCCCGGTTAATACAATCGACACAATTACACACTTTTGAACATTAAGAGGCGAGTCTCTGTTTGACAGGGTTCGTCGCCACTGATTTTGCAGGAATATAAATATATATGGCAAATGGAAATATTATGTCCTTAATATGCACAATACACAAGTGGCGGTCGATAGGGTTGTTTCGACGTTTACTGCACCCATCGTGGATCAACGGACGTTATACGTTTTAACTAAAGTGATATTATTTTCGTAATAATATTGTATTATATTATAAACTTAATGCAGGGGACTAGGTGACACAATAGAACTATCGCTCTAGTTAAAACGTGTACCTCCGTCGTCCGTCGTAGGTTATTGTGATTATAAGTTGCGTGATTTGGTCCACATTTTATGTGTTGAAAACTTTTTAGTTTATTATGATACTCGTATAATTAATATTAAATTCCCTTCTTCTGTCTCTCAATTATCGTCTCAAATGTCTGGTATAAAAATGTTTGAGCAGGGGTCACTAAATTGATTAAACAAATATCAACAAAACACTGTTGGACATTATTATAATATAATATACACATAATACTTAAACCTATGCTTATTTATTACTTATATGTGGATTAAATTTAATTAATTAATATAACGCGTATAATATAAAGAAAAAATATTTTCCGTTCGATCTGAAAAGCCCATTCAAACCTTAGATATACTGTACCTAAAGTTTTAAATCATGTCGAAATTCGTTGGATTCGTTTTTTTGACGGCTTACTAATTGTACACAACGATTAGATATGTTTACGCGTTTAATAGTATATTATTATTATTATTGTATAATTTAAAATATTCCGTTAAGAGACGGTGCAAAAGTAGGTTAATACAAATAAAAAATGACCTATCAAAACGCGTTCCGTTTTTTATTGGTAGGTATATAGTTATATATTATAACTGAATCATAATAATATACTGCAGTGAATGGTAGAACAATCGTTATTTTTTCGTTCTCCTGGAAGGGATAACATAATAATATTAACTTGATGCTTACTTTTATGAGTAACGGCATTGAAAACGTTTCAAGACTATGTATATTGAATACAATTTAAATTTTTTTTTTTCAAATACTTCTGCTACATTTATGGATGTGGAACGTAACTACATTAGTTGTAAGCAAACCGTAAATAGAAATACTTCGTTGGGAATAAAAACGTCTCTTTTAATTAGGCACCAGCCCGGATGAAATAGGAATTAACACATTTACAGACAGACTACAAATTACAATTTACGCGTTTATTCGAATACCATAGTCGTAGTAGTTAATACCTCATACACGGAATCGAGTTACACCAACCAACCCCTATATTATTTGATACCAATATGAAAATTCCAGGGAACGTGATACGAATATTTTAAAACCACGTAAAGCTAAATAAATTCAAAAAATGTGTTCATAACCGCAGACGAGTGGGAATAACGTATACCTACCTAATAACGTATACGACGTGTACGTTTTTTTGAGGATGTTTTTCATAGGGCTACAATAACATAACTTAACTCACATTTAAAACTTTTGGGATATTAAATTGGGCTTTTGATATCAGTTTGAATGATAAATAATTATCTTGATAACCTTAGTAATATATTATTTATAAAAATACATTTGAATTTTATTTTTAGTTATTATATTTAAGTATTATATAATATATAGTAGTTATTATACCTAGTTGACTATTGGTATATATTTTGTTTTAATGATACATTTTATATTTTTAATAAGAATGTGATGAGTTAATTTGATTAAATTGTTATAACTTATAACTAATGATGACCGCTAGATTGAGTTTAAACAATAAACATATTTTTAGATTCTGAGTGAAACGATGAATGTATTGATTTTACAATGATGTGTGTTTTTTTTAGATTCAGAGTGAAACTATGAATGTATTGATTTTCCAATAATGTGTGTTTTTTTTAGTACCTAATGGATATTGTGATATGATTAATTTGGATTTATTATAGGTACCTATTGTAAGTCAATTTTTTGTTTAATATCATAGATATGTATATAATATGTCTATTATACCTAGACTGACATACCGTCTCTCCTCAAAATCGTTTTTCTTATACAATGATATTATATCGTTGAATTCAAATTTAAT
>WHPZ01575611.1:0-17211 GCA_016617965.1 Macrosiphum rosae | reverse complement strand
TCATAATTTAATCCAATTTTCTTCCAGCAGTAGAGTCAAATTTATTTATCATATTATAAAAATTGTTCAAAACAAATTTCACGTTTGTTCGCACAATAAACATGCTACTTAGTATTATGTCGAGAAAAAATTGGAGATGACCTATTGCGGCCAGAAGACAGGTAATCGTAATTAATCCCAAATATATATCGTATCCCAAATACATATTGGTTCACAAAATAATGTATAATTAATAAAATAAAATATCTATAAAATATATTTTTAATAAAATGCAACATAAATAATAGTGTATTCATATAAATAGTAAAATAAGTCGAAAACCCGAAATCAAAATTCTAGTTTAAAAAAAATCTGTATACATACCTACTTACTAAATATTTTTAATTATAAAAAAAATTATACTCATTTAAATACTAATATTTTCGGTTCAAATCCGCACACTTCTCTGCATCAATACCTCACAGTTTTCCCATAATGACACGCCGTTCAATTAAGCACACACTATTATATTTTATTCTATTACCTATATTAATAACGCAGACATTTGTCTAAAATACGACGATATAACATTATACCAACTTGGTTTTATCTTATTTTTATCAATTTACCTATGTTAAAACAATATTTGTATTAATTACAACGATTTATTTGATAATAATCAATAATATTTAATTCTTACTGTCAATCAAATGAGTGTGGCTTTGAATATTGCGTCGACTCTCAACATTTCCATTTTTAACGATTATAGACAAAATGTGTGGTTAAAATGCCGATAAGTGCTTGTGGTTTTGAACGGCGTAGCAATGAGTAGTAGAAAATGGGCCTAACGCGTCGATCGATAATATTAATGTCATATCATACGTATACATATTTTACCATTATTTTTTTTTTCTATGATAAACTATTTATACGTAACGAACGCGTTTACGAGACAGAGAAATAACTGGAAGCATTATTATTCGCTGTGTGCACGCACTACCCCTTTCAATAATTAGATAATAGGTATAAGTACTAACCTCGTTACAACTCACTTCTTTTAAGGATAATATTAGTATACCGTCGTCTATATAATATAATAACATTACTATATGTGCCAACATCAGTTACTTCGTTGCCGGATATCGGAGAACCGACAACCAATTGTTATTATTATTATTTATTGTGACGATAACACTACAGAAATATATTATATTATAGACTCGGCGTCGTCGATTTTGGTTTTCACATTACATTTTCACACGCACCATCCATTTAGATAATTGATAGGTACCAACCTATGGTACTCCATTGTCTATAATATTATAAAAAATATTACTTAGATTACTAATCTAACGGTTATAATACTATTTATTTTGATGTTGTTTGTATTTATTTGCTGTTTAAAGAACTAAATAATATTATAACTGCAAAAAAAAAAAAAACCCGAATAAGTCTCTCATCTGCTGTACAGTAGTTGCTTGGACTGGTCGCTGTAACGGATGGGTTAAATTTAAATTCAATCATATAAAAAAATTGTATAGGCATCAAAAACGGTTCTGATCGAAGACGGTCTGTCAGTTATAATATTTCTAAATATATTAAATTATGATATTTTGTGATTAAACTTTTTATAGGAATTTATTTTACTATTAGACTATTAGTATTGCAGTAGGTTAAATTAATTTTTTCGGATAAAACAGTTAACAAAATGCAATATTATTTAATAATATAATTGCTTGCATAATATTACAATAGGGCCTATTAGAAAATCATAAACAATTAAAAATACAGTGTTGCATGAGTATATTGATATAATATTATTGCAAGTACGTTTCACATCAATCATTGAACAATATATTATTGTAACTATTATGGAAATAATAATAATTTAATTTATTATGAGAAGATGTAGATATAATATTATAAGTTGTAGGTATAGGTTTAGTTTAGGTAACCCGAGATATAATATTATATCTACGTTGGTAGACTTGACCATAAACATAATTGTTTTTATATGGCCAAATCGTTTGTAGTTATAGGATTCTTCTCCAAACAGAAAAAAAAATATTATATTTTTATTATTTTGTACAAACTGCAGGAGGGTGCAAGCATCGGATAGGGAAAACTGCAGGAGGCAAGACTGTATAGGTCGGAATGGTCCTAGTGGCCGATTTCACCTGAGAATAAGAAGAATTTGTTTATTTGACACTGTTTCACGTAAGCCGATTGGTGCATATATCTTCCGTTCATATTTGTATAGGTTATAATAATAATACTTAACGACCGATGACTATAAAGTAATTATATTATGATGACATTTTTTTTTGTCATTATATACGTTTTCGTCATTATACCATTGTCATAATACACTCAAAGCTTGCGTACCTAATACAATACGATGCTCAGTCTTTCGGCATTTCTTTGATTTTTTTACGGTTTTTGTATACATATATAAGAAATATCACGAAGTCGGACAAAATTAAAAACTAACCGTTAAATAATTTTAAGTGGACACATAAAACGTTAGATAGGCATATTCATATATTATATTTCGTATGGAACGTCGTTTTTTTTTTTATTTATCCGGTTTTTTTATTATTATTCGTTTAAATGCATCACGCGCCATTGGGGGGATTTAATACGTAGGCCGGCCAAACCGACTAGGAATATTTTTTCCCAACTAGAAAACGTTCGTAAAGCCAACACCGTCGGAATTCGAGGGTAATCTCCTATATGCATAATATTATAATATTATAATCATAATAATATATTTTAATGACGTTTACGACGCGGGAGCATGATGGTAATAATAATAGGATTCCCTAATATTATATTATGATATTATCTCCTAGTGTATAATTTAAAGATTTAAAATAGTGACATGGTACGGTCGTGTAGTTTAGATGCACTATAGCTATAATAATAATAATAATAATAACTCAACATGATGGTGTTTGGCGGTCGTCCTGAGAGTTTGAAAACAGTCAAGCCACGGGGAGGGGCGGGGCCTTAAAGCAACACTCTACGATATAAGAACTAGGTACTACATTGTGTATGATAATATATTATTATTAAGCCCCGGGTTTTTATGTAAATCCACATTCTTTTATGATATCATCTTAGAATAAATTTGATTAAAAATGTCGTCGTTACTTAATGAAGCGTATACAGTCTACGAATAATGTATTTTTCTGTATTTGATTAAAAATGACTATGAATTGCAGCTTATTTCTATATTATAATTCCATAAGAGTTGCATTTTTTTTTAAATTTAAAATTCGTTTTTGAAAACCCAAGGCATTCTTAAATTAAAATATTAATTTGGAATATTAAGTGAAGGATAAATAAGCAATAACAATGGACGTTAATTGATTAGTTGTTGACATTTCTTGTTTTAAATATGCTCCTATAGTCCTATAATATATTATAGTGTCTTGCAGCGGCGTAGAAAGAAGTTTTTCCAAGTATTAATATATCATAGATGACATGTTTTTTTTCTTCATATTTTCGAATATTTTTGTGTGCATCAATAATATGTGCATCAAATTCAACAATATTTTATTCCAAATATCCGAGTCCTATCCATTAGTAACATTGGGCATTACCGAATTGCTATAAAGAGTACATAGGTATATACCCTACCAAATAAATAGTAAGATGTTTTGAATGTTTTTGTTAGTTTTTAAGTGAGTTTTGAGCATTTTTAATTTACAATATATTATACACGCATAAGTTGCTAAAAAATTGAAATATCGTATAATGTACAAACACCGATAATATGTTCTTACTATTAATTTCATAATAGAGTTCTGTCAGTGGGGCCTAGTATTCATATTCATGTATGAAATAAAATTGAATAAAAAAAATAAATAAATAATAGGTCGATTCACTCTAATTTTTAAACTAACTGAGCTAAACGTGGTCTGCTGAGCGTAAATTTGCTATGTTACGGACTTGTAAGACGGAGATACCAAATGGCCGAGTATAGCGTCCTCTTAATTTTATTATTATATATAGCGCAGAGTCGAACCATCATTGTGCCTGACGCTCTCGGTTGTCGTGGAATACTCAAGACCAATTAAAAATAATATTTATATCTATATTGTATATCATCATTACGAGCACAGCATCGATCACGTGCGCAAACAAAACGTTTGAGGAACAACAACAACAACCACATGAAAAATAAAATAGTAATAATGATATGTTATATAATATTATATTAAAGTATTATAACGATAGTAGGATAGTAGGTAATTTCTATGAACTATAATAATATATAATATTATTATCATGAATATTATTATAATACTTCTGTGCCATATAAAATATAAAAATATGAAGTTAAATAACCCGGAGATGACCCGATAGTTCAACAAGCTATCACGCTATAATTAGGTATTTCAACTCGTCGAACGACGATGATGATATTGACGAAAACGTTTGTGCAAAACGAACAAGTATATAAATATATCATTATTATATGTAGAATACAATAGGCAATATATATAATAATACATAATAATGGTATGGCGTAATGACAAAAGAAAAAATGCCTTGAAATCTATGCGGCAGGTCGACCGCGAAGCGAAATAGAAAAAAAATTATCCAACTCTTCCGTCATCGTCGATTTTTTTCACGATCTTGTTCGGAAGAGTGAAAGACTAAAAACATTCGAAAAATCGGTCTAGACAATAATAATAATGATAATATAGTTAAGCGTTGTGTACGCTATAATATAATAATATTTTCCAGGTGTGTATAGTGTATACGTCTGACGACTTAGGTACCTACTACTGAATTTTAACGGTTGTGACTATATGACACAATTATAAACAATATACCGATAACTGTTTTAGGCATAAAGTAGGTATAGGTACTTATAATACCTATCAATAATTTGAAAAAAAAAACTTACAGCACACTTTTTCTATTCATTATGGGAGCGTCGAGCTTACAATAAATACTATGTGGAGGTGAACAGTATTGTTGTAAACACGACTTTTGGAGTGGGTCTGAAGGATTTTTTATAACGAAAAAAAACCTTTAAGATGACACCACTCGGGAATTCGTTGTCTCCGTCTTATAAACATACAACATGGCCAATTTTATATTGGCAATAGGTACTACGTTTTATATTTTTACTCTGTAATTTATAAAATTAGAGTAAATTTACTAACTACCTCTTATAAGATTAAAAGGTAAGATACATAGGGTATCTCAGAGGATTTTATTGTTATTATTATTTGGTAGAAAGTTATGATTATTTTAAAATGTACAATTTGAAAATGGTCATAAATTGTTTCTTATAATAAAAATATCAATAAAAGCCTCAAAGATGACCTAGATAATTATCTTACCTTTAAATTTTATAAGAGAAAAGTTCACTTTTTTCGAAATTACAGGGTAAAATGTATTATTGTGAACTAAAAATGTTCCATGTTGTGCCTTTGTAAGACTTAGACAACAAATGTCCTTGTGGTGTTCTCTTATAATCTTCAATATATAATGTTAACAATATATTATATACAAGTGTATAATATATATATGTATATAGTACTTTATAAGTGTACATCGGTGAGACCTACGACATAGAATTTATTATTCAACTGTAACGACCGTGACTACGTGATACAATAATAAATAGTGGTCAGAGCTATTGTATATAGGCATGGAGTACGTGCTTGCCACTTATTTGAAGAAGATAAAATGAATTCACACATTTTATATTTATTAATCTATCTTATAATAAATACTGTGTGGAGAGGCAAAGTTGTGCACACGATTTTCGAAAAACTCGTAAACAAGGTGTGAATGTCAACTATTCAGTTGCTTACAGTTTCAGTTTACAGTTTGAAATGTTGAATGATCAAAAGGCTCTTTATAAGACGTGTTTTTCTCACATCGTTATAGAATCGAATGTCAACCTTTTTTTATAATAAAATAAATAACAACGCTCATTGTACACCATCGTAGCTACAAGAATTATTGTTCATACGCACGTGGTTTAATGTAGTCAATCTCAAAACATAAATAATTGTATAGTTGGTCGTGATAAAATAAAACCTTGCCGTTCGGTATTAAGATATCACTAGAATTATTGTACACATCCGAGCTTATTAATCGTATTATTTATATCTTATAGTATTTCATATATAATAATATATTATGTGTAATTTATTCAAATAAGACTAGCAAACTGAATTTGTATAAAAAGTAAAAACGATATCTGCCGTTGATCAATGATCAGTGATCTATTTAATTTCAAATACCATAAATTACAAGCAGTGGTGCAGATATTGGTACTTATATACGTACGACCATATACGTCATATTATTATTTATATTATATATTATCGTGGCAAATTTGCTAATAATAAAGCAAATTAGTACTTGATCATCATATTAACACCTATAGGTAACGCATTATACTCGATAACAGGTTATTCGCACGTGCTGATATTGTAAACCACTTTATGTCATATTACCTATACATAAAGATACACACTTTACATGTATACATATATTTTAAATTTTACTCGTTTTTCGTGTGTAAATAGCTTGGGAAAAAATGGGTAGAGCTTCTTGACTACACTACATTGAAAAAAGTACATTTTTACGTCATACTATATAGGTATATACAACATACGACACATAATATATAATACATAATATAACTGTACAGCGTTGAACAAGGAACAACACGACTGTGGGGTATGACAGTATTGAAGAAGTCGCATATTTTTCTGTGTCCATTTCTCAAGATAATGACGAGATTAAAAAGAAAAATGTAAATTGCATAATAAAACAATTTTTCAAAAAGTTCACATTTCTTAATTTCCATATATTTTTATGCAGAGGAATTAGGTATTTAATATTTTCTTAACAAAAAATCGTTTTTCTTTTGTGCTACTTGCCTAAATTTTATACTCTGCAGCTGTTTAACGTAGGTGGTGTTTTATTTTCTGAAAATGTATACAAACTACAAAGCATTAAAAAGACGATTATTTTTTTCAGGAAAACCAAAACTTTTTGAAATCGTCGACTTTTTTTCTTATTACAGTTACTGTTCATACAAATTATCATACTCAGTCAAAACGCTGAATAGTTTATATTAATATTACTCATAAATTATGTTTTTATACAATGAATTTAAATTTAATTAATTAATGTCACTTTTCAAAAACGATTCGTAGCAAAGCTCGTTTTAATTCAGTTCATACTGAGCAGTTAAGGCTGCAATAATATTTTTTATAAAATTCATATATAGGTTTATACTGACGTATATATTATATAGTTTGTAGGTGCACTATACAAGCTATAAATGTAAATTCTTATAAATACTAAAAACTAAATACTAAATACTGAATACTGCCTATCGAGTACTAAAAAATACTTTACTTAATAGTAAATACTTACAAATATTTATAAATACTTCAATTTAGCATTAAGAACTGATACTTAAGTTCAAATTTAGTACAAAATATTCATCACTGCATTCAATCATTCAACACATAAATGTTTTTTCAAATAAAAATAAACTAAATCTGTATTATATTGTATGCTCTTTACACATATATTTTACTATCATTTTTTACATTAATCAACATAATATAATGTTATATGAAATCTAATATACATGTAATATTAAATATTGTACTATCAAAATATTTACTCAACAACCACAAGACGTTTCATAATTTATATTATGATTTATTTATCAAAATAATATTATCCGATTTCCTACAAAATTATAGTAAACAATATAAAATATTATAATATTATTTATACGGCGTATTATTTATATAATTATTTTAAATAATAAATAATTAATTTAACTATACGTATAGATAGTTACTTTAGATTTGTATTTAAATTAAGATAGTTTTAAAAAATATATAATATTTTGCACTACTTATAAGCACTTTTTTTATCATTTCATGAAATAACAGGACGACACTTGTCTCGTTTATAATATTGACATAGGTTCACAATGGTTAATTTTTCAAAAATACAATTATTATTTGTGTAGCTGTTTTTCATATTATCCAAATAGGGTTGGTTTAAAAAAACGATAAGAAAAAAGTAAAATAAAGATTGATAAGCACTAACGAAGAGAATGATATTATACTTAATGACTTTAATAAACAAAAATTAATAAATTGTTTTAAAACTACATTATATTTTTATGTCATACAATTTTTGAATTTCTCGATATATTATTTAAATTCATAAACAAGTTAACTTAAATTAGCACAGTCTTATAATTACTGCTTTCAAATTATGTTTAGATTTTCTATAGACATAAACTGTATAGCAGCATTGTAATATAAATCTAAGTGTTCAAATATCAGTTTTAAATAGACACGGAGGCTCTCTGGTCTTATTAAGTAGGTATATTATTATGTCGGTCTAAAATACCTCAGTTGAACGTCCTAAAAATATCTAATTTCTAAGCACCTGCAGAAGGTTATTTAACGTAGCTAGAAAAACAACGACGTTCACAATTTATTATTATTATTATTATTATATTCCATGGTAGTCTTATGTTTCTTAACATACATTTTTAACAGTTAGTCCAGAGAATTATTTTTGGTTCTTTTCATTTTGATTAAAATATTATATTATATTATATTATATTATATTATATTACGAATTCGATTAGTGTCCATTATTTGGGACCTTACGCTTGTATACAGGTCAAGAGGATACAAAGAAAGTTCCTATATTTTTTGCAAAATACACCCTAAATATTGATTCTCCTCCTCATTACTACACACCTGTACTCCTTCACTTAGACTCGTTAGAAGACCGTCTGCGTGCCCACAATCTTCGATTCCTTCGTAAGCTCCTTTCTGGTTCTATTGACTCATCTTTTCTCCACGTTAAAATTAATTTTAAGGTTCCTGTCAGAAGCACTCGGAGTATGCCTCAGTTTTTTATTCCGCTGTGCTCTGTCAATTATCTACTAAATGAGCCCATCACCCGCATAATGCGTCTGGTGAATTTAATTGTTTTTTTTTTACTAGAAGAACAAATATAGATACTTCATACTTGTGATATTATACTATTATAGGCAGTTGTTTATTTTCTAATTGTATGTATAAATTATATTATATTATTATAAATAAGCACGCTAGGCTTCACTCCATTTATTCTTCAAATAAAATAAAATAAATAAATTAACGTAAATTAACAATGTCTATCTTATAATTACTGCTTTAAAATTATGTTTAGATTTTCTATAGTCGTAATGCTATTCATCATAATATATTTCTAAGCGTTCAATTATCAGCTTCAATAGACACGTGTGCTCTCTAGTCTTATAAAGTAGGTATATTATTATGTAGGTCTAAAACACATCAATAGGACGTCCTAAGATTATCTAATTTCTAAGCACGTGCAGAAGGTTATTATAAACGCAGAGAGAAAAACAACGACGTGTACCATTTATTATTATTAATAAACTCTATGGTAGGCATTAAGCTCGTGTTTTAAACATATAATTAATTCGGAGAATTCGTTTGGTACCTTTCATAGATAAAAATAATATATTATATGCATTCAATTAGTGTTGTTGATTTTATTGGATTATTTTTTAACGAACAGCCTAATAATTATAACGTACTGCAGGCAGCTTGTATATTATCGATCTCTACATATAGGTATTCGTTATTTTTACCGATGCAATAAGAAAAATAATAATAATAATAATATATGCATATGTATTCACATCGTATCTACTGATAAAAAAAAATACATCAATTACGGTTTTTGGTTTTTAATTTCTTTTAATTGGATTTTTCTATACACAACAACACGCCTATTATTATTATTGTAACATATTAACCTCAAGTAACTTTAAACATAATATACATAATAATATATAGATACGTATATGATAATATTAATGACGTGCCTCATTCGACGAAAAAAAATTGAATTTAAATATTTTAGGCCTTCTTTAAATTCATTATCAACGTTGTACATCCGGTAATAACAACATGCCAGAACTAAATAATATAATATATGGGTAGGTGCATGGTGAATGGGCATGGCAGGGGGACCATACAAGCCGTCCATTAATGCGGCGGCGGCAGCGTACATATTGAATTTTCTAGAGGTTAATATTATTCTTCTTTTTTACGTACATATATATAGTTACACATTATAATATCGAATTTCATTATGGTTTTAAATACCTACCTGATTAACATTAATTTGGTTTTTTTCGTTTTCACTGCAGCTACATCATCAGCGTGTATAATAATATACCTAGGAACTCAAACTCTTACGAAATTATTGTTTTTGATAACCACTTCCATGGTTCCATGTGAATCGATTTAAATGTATTTTATAAAGTGATACCTAACTGGAAAATTAAATTCAAGAATTAATGTAAATTGTAGGTACTGCAAATGTGTGTTTTCACAAGTAAATTTGTCACTAATCACAATATTATGTTATACCACTGACTACTGACTGCTGTATTAAATTAATAATTATTATACCTCTTAGATTAAAAAAAAAAACACGTGATACGAACAAAGTTAACTTTTTGTCAAATCCATGATTGACATAACATAATTGGATAATGCGAGGTAGTTTTACCAATAAAATATTTCGGAAAACACGTTCCCGTTTTAAACACATGGAATCGACTACATTGAGTTTGATTAGAACGCGATTGTAATTTTTCAAGGACTAGCTACTTATGTATTATTATTTGTTTCGACTTTCAAACTTATAATAGTAGTTATGAGTTAAGACCAGCATCATTAATTTGGGCAGAAACATATAACAACTATACATTTCAATGATTTTTTAGTATTACGTATAACTATAACGATGAAATAAAGATAATCGTACTCAAATAATAAATTGTATTACCTAAATTGGCATGATATTAAAATAATATTAATTTTAAAAATTAAAAACAAACTAATAATTATCATCGAATAAATTGTTAACAATCGAGTAGCGATACTTTTTTTTGAAGGAAAACAAAAAATCGTTCGAAATATGTATTATTTGAGATACCTATATATAATCTAACCTAACCTCAATTGGAATAAAAAAAAATCAAATTGTCGAGTTTTTCCAGTTATTGAGATTCAAGTTATCACGGCTAAAATAGTAAATGAAATAATAACAATTTAACAAAAATATATTTCTGATACATTAATATTGTATTATACACATACGTATTTTATTTACATAAAAATAATTTTAGATTCTGAGCGGAGCTAGTGGATTTACAATGGTGTTTATTTTTTTTTTTATCCTGTATACAAAATTTTTACCAGAAGGAGTGCTTCGATCTCAACATATTGTATCTTATCTTTTAGAAAATTGGATCAAGATAGTACTTTACACAGGTGATTTTTTGATTTTCTCAATAGTTATTTAATGCCACGGGAAAAACCACCGAAAAATTACAAAAAACCGCTAAAAATGGGATTTTAATTTCTAACGCTTTGCTTTACGAATAAAAATGAAAATAACGATTTTTAATTATTTTGTTGTGATTTATTATATTAATTCAACTTAAATGCTATAATAAAATATAATAACAATATAATATATCCAGACTGATAAACCCTCCGCTCATAATCGTTTTTCGTATACAATGATATGATATCATTGAATTCAAATTTAATATTATCCCTTATACAGTGACCCACTTGTAACCTACTGTTCAGCAGAGCGACATCCACTTACCTACCCTCTTTTTGTTTATTTGTTGCTGCACACATTATTATAATATCCAATTAATTTTTAAACTACAAAAAAAATTTTAACGAATTTCCCATTGCTGTACTCTATGGTATTTCGTTATGTTAGACACATGCCTTTCCTACCATTAATATATTATAATATTCATTATTGTTCCTTGCACTTCTCAAATATATATATGATTTCTGGTCATCAATAATCATTATTATAGGGTTCTTGACTTGTCACACTCAAAATTACTGAAATATGCAGTTGAAACTGTCAAAATATGCTTAAAAATACGCAGCTAATTTTTATGTTATTTTCGAAAAACGCATAAAACATAGTATTAAAATCATAGATATAAAAAAGTAAAAAAGAAGTAGGTAAGTACATAACATTATACACATGATACAAATAATTTATATAGGTAAAACAAATGTACTTATATCGCTGCTTACCTAGCATAATTCAAAACCACTACAAAAAACACACAAATGCCTGAAGTCTCGAACTTTAATCGTTAATAATCATAATAAAATCCTACTATTCTCAATATTGTTCCTCGCAACGCTTTGCTAAAAAATATGCTGGTCGCCTAACATAGCTATAACGTTTGTCCGTGCGAAATCCAAAATATTACGTAAAAAATAACCAACATAGATTTGTTCAGGCACTATTGGTGTTTGCCGAATTCGACTTTTGTCCGTAACCTATATAGATACTTACTCAATTATAGAATATTTATTTTAAAAAAATAATCTGGAATGCATTTGGGTAGTACCTAAATAACATTTTGGGAATAATATTATAATAATTCACAGTGTTCGCATATAAATATATGGGTAAGTTTTTTACACGTATCCACGTAATCGATTATTAATGAGTATATTATACTTATTATATTTTATCAAATTATGCAAAACAGTAATATTTAATATCATAATATATTATAATTTATCATTCATTTGTGACAAATTTTTATATCAATACATTAAAATACACGACCATAATATACCTATAGTTGTATCAAGTTATGCAAAACAGTAAATATATTTAATAAATCATCCATTTCCCATATTATATATTTTTATAATAAAAAACACGACCATACACATATTATATCAAACAATGACGAACATATAATATAATGTTGAACACAGCTAACTCATTGTTGGTGAAATATCAAGAGTATTGTTGTTCAATTTACTAATGTTAACCTTATGTGCAGTCAAATTTACATAATAATATAATATACGTTTATGCAGTTATGATATATATATAGATAACCATACTTCTTCTTTAATGTTTAATTTTTTTTCATTAGTAGGTACTATAAATATATTCAACCGCAACAGTCGTGTTGTCACAATGACAATGATAAAAAATAAACTCAGAAACCCGAATCTTTGTATTTTATCATAATATCTTTCACTATTATAATATGTTTTATCAAGAAAAAATATTCATTCAACAATTAAAATATATTTGAATAATATTATGAATATAATATTATCATATGGTACTATGTTAAAAAATTGTTTTGTGAAACGGAATAAAATTAAATAGGTAGTTACACGGTTTGACTTTGTTCAACCTCCTAGCTCCGAAGTCTTACAAAATAGGTATACATATTCATTAAATTTCAGCAGTTTTAATAATTATTGATAGGTACCTATCAAACAGAATAATATTTGCATATATTCACATGGGCAAACATAATTTCCTCGTTATTTCCCGTTATTATTTTAACAACACATTTTAGAGCATTGGGTTACAAAACATGTTTTTTATTGCTTTATAATTTTATAACGAATACATAGGTATTTAAAAAAATTTAACAAAACCAATAGTTAATCGAAAATAACAAAAGAACGACACAAATATAATATTTGTGGTTCTATTTTTACGCTATATACGCCAATGACATTTATCATCCTTCCAATAAAAATTTTAATTTTATTTATTATTTTTTTAGAACTTTTTAAGTTACAGGTAGGAACAATTCAAAGTTTATTAACTTTTGTTAACAATAGTGTATATTTTCCGAAGTATTTAATTGATATTTTTTTGTATAAAATATATTCAATTTAACCATTTATTTTTCATTTCATTAATTCGCAATTAATTTACATGGTTTTATTCAATTCAATCACTGTTTACATTTTTTTTTTTAACTTCTAACTGAAAAACTAAATATTTAAAAAAGCTAAACTGAAAAATCAAGCAATGTTTGAAAGTACAATAACGTTAAACGTTGACATTTTATAACGTTTAATAGGTACTCAAAAATTTAAAAAAAATATTATATTATATTTTAAACCAATTTAAACTCTGGTTTAAAGCATTTTAAGGTAATCTAAATAATTGTGATAAATCCGTATGTACCTACAACATTTTTAGTTAAATTACCGAATCTAATTATACATGGAATGGACCTGACAGATGAAATAGATTTAGGTCTTATCAATATTTTAATTTTTTTTATTGTTAAATATAATTTGGAGACGTCTGCGATATTACCCTCCAACTATTAGCTTGATTAAAGAACTTATTCAATAATAATACTTCATAGCGTGGGTAGTAGTGGTTAGTCGACTATATAGTCGAATGTTTATTTAAGTCAACTAACTTGTTAATTTTATAATTTTTTTTTTAAATCAATATTTTTTAGACGTATATTACGTAAAGTAGTATTTTTTTTTTTTTTAATATTCTGTTTGGGAATTGCAGATATAAGTTCTATCTCTAAAAATTAAACTAAATAGGTAATAATAATAATAATTTATTATCCTTATAATTTTCATAAGTTTTTGACTAAAGCTTGAAGTTTTTCATTTTTCATCCGTCAGGTCTTTCTGCTACACTCTGTATGTCGTCTCTGCAGCCTTTATTAAAATATCCGGTTTGTCTAGTTTTTAATAATTTAATATTATTGATAATATTAAATACAGCACGGCACGTGTATTCAGATAATAATATGTTTTCTAGTTTCACTGCTATTTCTATATAGACTTAAATATTATCATGATATAGGCGGTGGTAATTTATTTCATTATCGTATAACCTAACCGGGCATTGGCCATATCACCCTTACCTCTCACTCGTCGGACAGTTGTTTGTTTTTTGGTTCATCTATACATTAATTATAACTTATAAGCACTTCATTACCTTTCAACTTTGTTTAAATTATAATACATAATATAGGCTTACGTTATTTTTTTGACCTATAACACCGTTTCCGATGTTTGATGATGGTGTAATTATTATTTTACGAAACGTTTCTTAATGTTACCCGATAGTTCTGAACAAATAACTAAAACAATATGATAATACCTAGGTATACACTCGTTATATTTTTTACAGGTTTCTTTCTCGCTTTTTGGTTTAATATTTTAGCAGTGAACAAACGTAAAAAAACTTCATTCACAACTCGTATATCTAGACTAGAAATTTAACTATTAGAGTCGCGTACTTGGAAAAGAAAATATTACGAATTTTCTAGAATATAGTTTCATATTATAGAAAATCATGAATTTATATCTAATTTAAATAAGTTTTTAATAATACTATAGGTTATGTTTATCATTTTACCTTTAAAGTCATTATTTCACTTAAGTTGATGATAGAATATCACAGTTTAAAAATCAGTTCTACCGAAAGTGCTTTTACCAATCTTTTTGGGAAACTTGGTTTAAAGATTTTGAAGTTAATCTAGTCGCTATAAATTAAAATTACTAAATATTGTGAGGTATTTTGCTACACGCAAAAAATCGACAAAGTGTGCGGTTTTTGTTTATCGACCATTCGACCATTTTGTAGTCGAAATCAAAAGTGTTGTGTGATTTTCTAGGATGCAACCGAAAGACGATTTTATGAAAATAATACTAACTATATAGGTACAACACCCTAGCTAAGAGTTGGGCAATTAGTTGTGAGGCGGTCCGGATGATTTTAAAAATTAATTGCGTGGTCCATAAAACCTTTTTTTTTTTGCTTAGCTAGTTATTTCGGGCCTACATGGAGACAAATAATAAAATATAAAAATCAGCATTAACGCCACATATTTTTGTCGGTAAATTAATATCCGTACCAAGAGTCAACTATTGCCGACGACCGATTTCCGGTTTATTGTGGACCTATACATATTTAGTTTTTGGGGACGTCACCGTTTTCGGCCTAAATGTAGGTACCTACCTTTCCTTTTTAGGCCAGTATCACTTTCCGGCCAAAACATACTGTTCCTTTTACAATTATAACAACTGAACTTAACAATTTTTACATTTAATTAAATATGATTGTATCCGAAAATGTGATTTTTTGATAAACATTATTACCTACAACTGCGTGAAAAAATAATAAAGTAAAACAATTGGGTGGCAAAAAAATGGTTTAGCTTTAACATATTATTAGCTTAGTCAAATAAATTAACAATTAATTTTTGTTTGACAAAATATGTTACTATTTTTATTACCTTTACTCTACAATGTAAGTTTATTTTCGTTCATAGTTAGTTATATTTTACTATCATAATAAAATTATTATTACATAGCTGATATAAGACTATATTAATTTTTGTTCAACTAATGTAATCGGAAATCTTATTATTTTGACATACCTATTCATGAATTCATATTTTACTATGATAAATATTATTATATAAATTCTTATTACCTATATAATATGTATTGTATGACTATATTAGTTTTTATTCGATTAATGTAAGTAATAACATTGATTATAAATACTAATATAATATAATCAATTGTAATAATAATATATTACAACAGTTTATTTCCAATTGCTTTATTTTTTTCAGTTTTTTTACAGTTGTATAGGTAATAATGTTTATCAAAAGAACACATTTTTGGATACAATCATATTTAATTAAATATACAAATTTTCAAGATCAATTGTTATAATTGTAAATTTTAAAGAAAACTGTAGGTGCTGTCCGAAAATGGGTCAGCCCAGTTTTTAGAGAAACTGCCACCTCCTCCCACACCATTATGCAGCTATTATTTTAATGATGACTGTATTATATTAACGACTCACTATACCTCGAAAACTGATAAACCTAAAAACTATTCAACATTATAGTCAGTATGTAATAACGGTACCTATAGTGAAAATGGCGGGGACGACATTTTAATTTTTACCAAAAACCGGCCATAGCCATATAATAGTTGTAGTAATAATATTATAATGGACGTCAATAATATATTAATATAAAAACATCGTATTTAGATAATGCCTATACCTATAGAAATTGTTTTCTACTGTCAATGATTTTCTGATATTATAGGCTACCTATGGGTATTATTTTTCAGTTAAAATGATTTTGGAAAATTATTACATATTAATAGTATGTTGTAATGGAGAGATAACGGCGGACAGTGAAAAATTCCATTTCCCATTATATTTTCTAAATACGTGTGGTGAAGGAAATGCCACGTTTGTTTGTTTTCTTTGTTGTTGAGTTCGTTTCCGTCTTTGTTTACAGTGTACAGTATAAAC
>WHPZ01575606.1:0-14909 GCA_016617965.1 Macrosiphum rosae | reverse complement strand
GGTTCGACGAGACGGACCTGTACTGCAACGAGTGCCGCGAAGACGACGCTTCGCTGGGCCACTGTTACGGCGGCTTCGCCCGGGTCTCCCAGTTCGTGCGCGACGAGCGGCGGTTGGCCAACGAGAGCGGCTGGCCGTCGCTGTTCCTGGTGGCCGGCGACACGTTCCAGGGCACGCCGTACTACTCGCTGTTCCACTGGAAGCCCGTCGTCGACTTCATCAACCAGCTCCGTCCGGACGTCATGGTCACTATATTATTCATTATTATTGTTATTGTTGATTTATTTTATCTATTCAACGGGCGCGAATTCCGATACAACACAATAACGCTTGGCAATGAATTATACATTGAAATATAATACAAAGCATATAGTTAAGAATAATAATCGTAAACATTTAAGAAATATCAAATACACATGATCGCTATAATGCTATAATGTATCAGAGATGGCGGGAATAATAATAATCATAGTCATGCGCCCGGGGTAAGCAGGGGCAGACACTTTTGTAGATGGTATTTACCCAAAGTCCCAAAATAGTCCTTTTTAGAAGAAAAATAATACAAAATAATATGCAGTAGGTGTGATCGATATTACAGTTTAAATACGTGCAAAAATCATGAAATAATATTATCCCTTACAATAAAAACGTCATTATAATAATACTATACATATTATTATCATCGATATATTTTATCCCAATATTGTCGAATAAAAATCAATAATGATAATTATTACTATCATAAAATGTTTAATGCGATGGTATGAGCATTAATTTCTTTAAGTAGCACTTTTTATCATAGATTTATACCTTACTACAGTTAACAAACCACAATTAACATTATTTTCTCGACTCATAACATCAAAACTTTATAAAAGTTTTTGAAAATATTTTTTTACATGACTTTAAGTCATTAAGAATTTTCTTTTGAAAAAATAATCCTATTTTTTATCATTATACATATTTTTCATTTTTATTTTTCCTTCGTAAATGGCAAAATACATAAATAAATACATAATAATGAATATTTATAAGTACATAGCTAAATTTAATATTTTTACGACAGTGTATATGCATATTATTTTTTTATCCTCTGGCCTTTTGCCCTATAAGCTCATTCAGTTAATGAATTCAAATTTCAAATGATCTGGTCCCGAGGCATTCCAATTAGCGGCACCTACAAAATACAATATGTGTTAGGCAACGAATCTACGGATACACCAACTCTTCTTATAATAGCATTTTTTAAGCTTAAAATTTAAATTTAAAACTAGCCAATCATCTATCATAATATATTAAATGTCTTCTCGCAACTGTGAAACATTACAAAATGCTGTATTGCGGACTTCCTCATAAATGATGTTCCCATTTCATAGAACTGTGGTCCTCAAATCATATTATTCTACTACACAACTTTTTAGTATAAACTTTGAATGTGCAAAACTGCGAATCATGGATATCCAAACCAATAAATGATATTGTGATAGATATTAGAAGAAAACTATTCGGGCCCCGATTCTCCGGTACTAGCTTAAATCGTACAACAACATATTTTCTGATCTTTTATCAAGATAAAATCCTTAACGGTGATACGTACTTCGTACTTTGTATTGTGAAATAACATACTAAATTCCTAATAACCTAATGGTTAAATTTGTAGTCACGAAAATTGAAAAATGGGTAAAACACAATTTCGTACGGTATTTTTCGATGGTACTTACCTTTTTTATAACACGATTTCAAGCATTAAATTAATTGTACTTTTGAGCCAAGTTGTATGAATTTCGCAATATTTTACTTAACATTATAATTTAAGCTATGATTCATAACTAACAAAATCAAATAAATCTAAAGAATAACAAATGGCTGAGAAAGCTTCCACTAAATGTACAACAGCCAATTTAAATTTGTTCACCCACTAACATGTCATATAAAATGTACCTATACTGATATCGGAGGAAATCGAACTTTAAAGTCAAAACAATAAAAAAATTACTTTATCCGATTTAAAATGTATTCAAACTTTAATTTAAATATAAAATTTAAAAAAAAGGTTAATTTTCAATTATTTAAGACGAATTTATAGCTAACCATTATACACAATATATTTTTCATTTTTTTAACTGAATGGGTAATTTATTTTTTTGTTATTTTAATTATATTTAAATATATATTGTTAATCTTGACACTGATTATTGAGTAAAGTTGATTCATTTTTAACCACATTGTTAGATTTTCTTTAAAAGTATTAAAATTGAATACCTACCTTTAATTTGTTTATGTCATTTGAAAACCGTGTAATTATAAATTTTACGACGTTGGATCATATTTAGTACTCATCGAATAGTATTTATGGGACTTCTTTGTTATTCGACAAGTATATTCGCAGTAATGATTTCAAAAAGGTAGATACAATGTATAATGTCGGCCGTCGGGTTCAACGAGCATGGCCCTTTTTCACAAAAATATATCTGTTTAGAATTTGGGTTACTGCGCCGCTAAATATTGTTTGAGAACTTAGTAATACCGTTGTAAATTTTAGTTTTTTAAAACCACAAATCGATCATAATATTAAAAAATGATATAATAGGTATAAATAATAAATGTATAGTTGAAATATAGTTTTTAAAAATTACTTTATTAAAAAAAAAAGTTTGAATTTTAGTTTGTTTATACTAAATTTTAATTTTGTTTCGTTACTGTCTACTATGCTAACGATTTACAAATTACAACTTCTCCAAATACAAGTTACAAATGAAAAAAAGGTAATGGAGTTGGAGTGTAGTAAGAAAAACAATATAATATTAAAAACACAATTCAAGTGGAAACTGTGAAAATAACATTTTCTTTGAATAAAAAAAAAGTAATATCCGATGTACCAATAAACCCTTTCAAACGCATGCTAGTATACTCTAATACTATATTATTATAATACCACCAATACCTACTTCATTTTGAATAATCAAATGCTCAAATATTATAAGCACGAGCTGGAAACACTAAAACATTATTTATCAGTTATCGAAAATTCAAGTTAATTTTAAATTACATAGATATTTCTCAATAGCGTTGCGTTATACTTACCAATTATTATACGCATTCCGATTATTTCGCGCTTTATACTCAATGAACGATACGTTTTTATAAGTCATAAAATATGAAGTTATATAAATATTTCATACGACTTACGTATCAACAAATATATTTTTTTAATTGCATAATCATTTATAATACACAGAACCGTGCCCCCAATCAAAATAAAATTATATTATATTATATAATTGATTTAATAAGCTATATTTTGTTTAGAAAACTTGTAGTGCATCATCAAACTTAAATTCGGGATATAAATAATTACGAACTAGGTACTGCAGTTACAATAAATATACAAAAATAAGATAAAATTACTTTATTTTAATAAAAATTAGGGAGATACCTACGATAAAAAAATATAAAAGGTACATTATTTTAAAGGTGGTACACTTGAAAGCAGTATATTAATAATAATTAATAACTTTAGTTATAATGTAGGTACTAAGAAAAATAAATGAAATATTTTTAAACAATTTTTTTAATATTTTTCAAGTACCTAGCTGTAAAAATATACCTTACTAAATTCATTAAAAATAAATAATAATATATTTTATTTTCATTGCAGACTTTAGGGAATCACGAGTTTGACGACGGTATCGATACTCTTGTGTCTTACCTAGATGGAATAAAAAATATACCAACAGTAGTATCAAACTTGAACACGACCGCAGAACCAACCTTGGATAAATATCTATTGCCGTCGATTGTATTTACAATAAATTCAACTAAAGTGGGAATCGTTGGATATTTAACAACGGACACGCCGGTAATCATTATGTTATTTACAATTATGGTTTATTAGGATTTAGGAAGTAAATTATCAATTATATTCTTATATAACTTATATACCTATTTATCGTAGAACATAGTACAATATATATTTTCATTCTGCAAATCCAGTTAGTTCTCTATAGTTTTAATATTAGAGATAATACAGTAGGTATATATAATTACAATTTAATTGTTTATGTGTTTTTGTATTGAAACCCGTGTATGGGATATCATATATTACATTTTGTCTGTCTTATACCTTATAAGTTATAAGTAATATACATCAATTATATAATATAATAAGTATATAATTGATAATTGTTTACATAGGGAATACAGGGGATTTGTCCTGTACTCCAGTATACACGAAGTTAGATTAGGTTATGAATTTATTTACTTATGTGTTTTATAATATAGGTACATTAGATTATAGAGGATAAACGTTTAATTATAAATCGAGGTAATTGCCTGGGGGCTGGGACGTACGTCTTTCAGTTGATAACTATTAACTAAACGTCTATACTTGGGAAAGATATTGTATAGTCACAGTTGTTTTAAAGTAATTTAGCTAAAATACGTATCTGATCATAATTTATAAACTGCGTCATAAGCATACGTTATGCCTTATTCTTGTCACATTTTGGTTCGGTGTGTTTTTACTCATTATTTTTGAATGTGTTGTAGTTATTCAACGAATAAGTAATTACTAATTACCTCGAGCATCAGAATCGGGCATACAAAATTAACACATTCATACATAATAAACAAAGACACCGGACCAAAATTTGACTTCTGCTCATACTCGTCCATATTGTTATCTGGCCAATATTTAATGATACTGCGTAATAATTAAAGGTACCTACAATATTTAGTTGTCGCAAAATATATGACAATAAATTGTGTGGTAGGAAAACATTCATTACAATTTGTAACTTTTGTTTGAAGTAAAAGGAGATAGCTCGAGAAATAAAATATTTATAGGTACGCGTTATGTGTGTTACGAGTATTAAAATAAAAGATAAAAAAGCCTTGGTCTAGGTTAGATGTCAAATGTAACTTTTGGTCCAATTTGGTGTAACTCAAAAACGAATAACCATTTGAATTGTCATCAAGTGTTTATAAAAAATCTTCACTCGGTCTAAAAGCTTGAAGTTATTTTATCATAATTCTAAAATATACGTACCTACCTACGTGGGTAAGTACTTTACATTTTTAAGTTTTAACGTATAATATTATATTTTATACACACAATTAGATTTTCAAATACAATAGTTTCAGTAAAACTTAAAACGTATGTGTTTAATATTTAATCTGTTTTTCTCTATATATAACGGCTGAAATATAATAATTGTTGTTGGTAAACATTCTTTAATACCTAAATAAAAAAGGTACCTATATACTCGGTAATCACTATATACATAACACTCAAATATCTATAAGTAGGTTGGTACACAAAACGATTCTGATTATCATAATCATACTTAACATTATTTTAGTCCATATCCAGCACCGGGAAAGTTGAATTTTTTGACGAAGTTGAGTCTTTGAAGAAGGAAACAAAAAAACTACGAGACGATGGCGTTAACATAATTATTGGTCTCGGACATAGTGGCATTGAAAAAGATCAAATAATTGCCAGGGAAGTGGAAGACATTGATATAATTGTTGGTGGACATTCACATACGTTCCTGTACTCCGGTAAGCATACCACGTGGCATGTATATTCTTATTTGAATAATTAATTAACTATTTAATCCTGAGTTTATTTTATCATTCAATGTTTATCGATGTTACTTTTTACCAATTTATATTATAACAATTAATTTATAATAATTTTAAAATATAATATACTAGCAGACCCGGTGAACTTCGTTGACCGTTATAAATGTCAGCTCAATATGATTCAAACTTTGTTCAAATCGTTGTTTGATATTTTTGTAATGGTGTTTAATCTTAAAAATGTTCGTCGGCCATCTTGAATCTCAAAATGCTTGTGCAAGTACCACTTTAAAATGCTTTTTTTTCTAAATTACTTCTTAGTGCACACTTACATGGCATTGGTACGAAGGTACTATGAATTTGCAAGCTTCAAGCTATCACTGTTTAGGCTCTACGTCGATCAGTCAGGGAGTCAGTCAGGACACATTAGATTATAATGGTATACTAACTGAATATCCCGGCTTCCCCGGTGTGCTGTTTGGAATTTTTTTTGTGATAAATCCTATATAGCATGTACGTGCTATATATGACGTGTATCTCGGTTTTAGTGTTCTCAGTTTTAGTGTATGCCAGTGTTCACGGGCAAATCGGCATCGGTATGCCTATAGGTTTGTGTAATCACTCGACATAGATGGGCAACCACCAGTCGTGGATTGAATTAATTAGCACATGTTATATTATATTTAAACTACTTATACTCTCTAAACTTTTCTGACATTCCTAATAACAATCTTTGAGATTTTCGACGGATTTAATTGAGCTTTTTACTATATAAAGCAAAGGTGGGCATTAACTTGTTAAAAAGTTAAAGTTAAGTTAAAAAGTTGATTTTTTTTACCTTTTTAACTTAACTATTTAATTATATTTGTTTTTAACTTATTAACTTATTCAGTTAAAATTATTATTGCTGTAACTTAACTTTTTATAGTTAATTATCATTGTTATGCAGTTAGGTTAATTTTTGTTTTCGAGTCATGTTTAATCAACTAGGCAATACTGATTCGTCGACTTTTTTACGATTTTGGTAATTTGTTTTCGAATTATGTATTATAATAATCTAATTTTTTACACAGTGTTCTATGTCTTGGTAAATGTTTGTGTATAACAAAATAGTATGGAAGCTTATGATTTAAAAATATTGTACTTTCAAAAAAATTAACTTTTTTTTAACTGAAATAAGTTAATTTTATTTTCTATTTTAACTTTAAACTTATCTAGTTAAATTTTTTTCCTTGTTAACTTTTAACTTAACTGAAGGCAATTTAATTGAATTAACTTAACTTGCCACAGTTAAGAATTTTCATTAACTTGCTCACCATTAATATAAAGTTAGGTTACGTTAGGTATATTTGGTTTTAAGATATATAGTTACTTTATTCAAGGCCATATGCGTGGCAATTTTTCATGTTTGTACGTTGTACCTGATCTGCCCGAGTAAACAACAGCAACCATTTATAAACAAAAAAAATTTCAATTTCCACCATGAATCTCAAGCTCCTAGTTTGACCAAATTGACCACCTCTTTAAAATGCATGTTTTGGAAAATCCATTATTAATGCACATCTAGAGCATAATCTAAGGAATGATCTAGATTTACATCTAAAGCAGAATCTATTCCAAAATTCAGGTTCATACATTTTGTAGTTTTTGAGATATAGCGATGAATGAGTGAGTGAATAGTATTTGGAATAGGTATATATTATTTTATATACATTATACTATTCTATATTTAATATTTTTATTTAAAAATAAAATCCAAAACGACGGATAAATATTTTTACTTTGCGATATAATTTTTTTAAGTTTTTTTAAATGCTGAGCGGAGCGAGGAAGCTAGTGGTTTTACAATTGTGTTTTTTTTTTATCCTGTATATAAAATTTTTACTTGTAGAAGTGCTTTGATTTCAACATATGATATATTATCTTTTAGCAAATTGGATCAAGATGGTACTTTAAAGAGGTAATTTTTCGATTTTATCAATAATTATTTAATTCCAAGGGAAAAACCACTAAAAATGGGATTTAAATTTCTAAAGCTTTGTATATCACCATAGAAACGAATAAAAAAATTACAATATTATAATATCAATTCAACTTACAGCTGGCTATAGTAAATAAAAACAATATAAAATATCCAGACTGACAAACCGTCTCCGCTCAGAATCGTTTTTCTTATACAATGATATTATAGGTATATCATTGAATTCAAGTTTAATACAATCTATTATACATTGACCCACTTGCAACCTACTGTACAGCAGAGTGACATCCACTTACCCGCTTTTTTTTGTTTGTTTCTATGTATTTTTACCCAACAAATCGTCAAAGATAGGGACTACTCGTGATATTTTACCTGGCAACGTTACGACTTACGAGACGTTATTGGTTAGTAGCTTCGAGTTTAGTTACCGGAGCTCGTAAGCGTAGACTCGTAGTGAGCAACCACTTGTTATACCTACTTTATTACTTTATTAACAGGCAAGGCCATGGCATAGAATATAATTAAAGATAGAAGATAATAATTTTTTGTTTGTTTCTATGTACATTTTTAGTGCACTTTTAGAACATACCTACATCTTATGACAGTGTCGAAATATTCCGCTTCAAGCATTGTTTCACGTCGAAAGATATTCTAGTTCTTTATCAAATTCAGTTCAGTGGCTTAGGCGTTAGGCATGAAAGCGTTACATACCTAGATAAGACAAACAGAGATACTTTCACATTTATAATATTATAGGGATAGTAGGAATAGGGAAGTAGTGGTATTGAAGTAGGGATGAAAGGGATTATTACCATCCCGCAAGGCGTTGCCCGTGAAACACGCTTGTGATTCTGTGAAAAGTAATTAGGTACCCAGCGAGGTGTGTACGTAAGTATAGGTATAATTTCTAACTCTAAAGTTTCAAAGTTATACCAAGTTAATTATAATATATATATCTATGGTTTTAACGTCACATCGACATAGATGAGTAGGTACACGTCACTAACATAGGGCCACTCGAAGAAGCTATTTTATAGAGTTTCAACATCTAATCTTTCAACATTTTATTTTCATTAATTTCATATTTGTTAATATTTTTTAAATGTATAGTTAAAACGGCAAAAACCTCACGGCAAGTCGACCTCTACGGCTAATGGATATAACCTCACAGCCCACAGGACATTCTATATATAGATATTCATTCTTTTATAATAAATAATACAAATTTAAAATTGTAATATTATTGTATAACCTTATATACCTATAGACTATAATAGCTATACTCTCTGCTGAGTCTACTGTCTAGTAGAAAAATGTGTGTAGATTGTGATGAAAATTATTTATTTTTTTATTCCTTACTATAAATTTATTTTTCAGGCACTCCACCTAGCATTGAAAAACCATATGGACCATATCCACTATACGTGACGAATGTTAAAAATAAGAAAGTGCCAATATTACAGGCATATGCAAATACCAAATACGTTGGCAAAGTTGTTTTAAAATTTAATTCTAATGGCGACTTAGTTAGTATCGATGGTAAACCAACATTATTGAATCATGAAGCTAAACAAGGTAACAATTATATTTATGTTTATACATAAGATTATTATATATAAAAAAAAATATTTCTATGATTTTAAACTTAAATAAGTATATTTTAATACGACGTAGATCCAGAAATGTTGACTGTGGTCGATCAATGGAAACCACAGGTAACTAATATTACAAATGTTACAATCGGTCGTACGGCTGTCGAGTTGATAAACACTTGTCATCAAATGGAATGCAACATAGGCAACCTGATAGCTGATTCTTTCGTTTACTATGTGAGTAATAATTATAAACTTGAAGTCACGTTTTCCTTAACAATTAATTGGCTTATAGAACATTCTGAAAAAAGAAAATTACAATGAGTATTGGACTGATGCTCCTATTGGGATAGTTCAAGCTGGTGGCATTCGGACAACAATCAACGAAACTGACCACGATGGTAACAATATTATTTATATTACATATTTACCTTAGACACTTTGTTCTTAATTGTAAAACTATTTTAAATTTATTTTTATTGCAATTTTGGTATTTTACAATACCTTAAACTAAACATAAATTATTATATGTGTTTAAAAGTTTCAAATGGTTTATATGTATCAAGGACGAACACATAAATATCAATGCTATTTCTATTTAATTACTTTTCTTAGTACCTACTTGAATGAAAACCAATGAAATAGTTGCTTCAATGTTTTTTTTTTGTTACAAATTCATTCTATCATTAATAATTTTTATTACATATTGTTTATAGTTTTTAATTTATTGTTAATTGGTTTTGTTTAAATCAATGTCAACAATAATAAATAACTAATAAGTACTAATTAAAATATAAACTATATATTATTATATTATATTATATAAATTATATTATTTTTTTCGATCATCTTTCAAGGATATTAAAATATCAATGTTACAGATTATGGTGTACGGTCTAAAAAATTAATGATTTATTTTTTTTTAAACCAGGTTACATCACATTAGGCCAGTTAATCAATGTCATGCCGTTTCAAAATACCCTGATTAAAGTTACTATTTCTGGTAGTAGCCTATTAGAAGCATTTGAACAAAGCGTTTACGACTTTGTAGAGGATCGAGGTGGATCTAAACTTTTACAAGTATCCGGTAAATTAAAATGTTTTAAATTAATTTAGATATTTTTGATATTCACAAAGTATTCAGTCTACTTCTACATCAGTAAGATCAACATTTCAATATCGCACTAACGTGTTTTATAATTTTTGGGTAATATTAATTTATATGTATTTAGTATGTAATATAGTAAACTTAGATATATTTTATACTATTAACTAAATTAGGTACCTATATAATAAATGTTTATTATCATTTATCAGCTACTAGTGTTAGTAGGTACCTAAATTAGAAAAAAATCATAACTTATTATAATGAATTAATTCTACTAATAGATGCAATTATTCAATTATTATCAATATACAAAATTCATTACTATATTGTAATATGGATTTTGATAAAAAAAAATTGTTTTTCAGGCGTTCTGGTCGAGTATGATTTAACAAAGAGTCCTGGTAACCGAGTCTCTTCACTATTACTCCGATGTGGTGATTGTAACGTTCCTAAATTTGAACCTTTACAATTACATGCTAACTACACAATAGTGATGAACAATTATTTGGCTGAAGGTGGAGATAATTTTAAAACATTTCAAAAAATTTTAAAGAAAAATCAAGCATTAGGTTTGTAAATTATTGCAGTGTATTATTATTTATTAATTTAATTCTGTAGCAGTAAATAAGAAAAAATATTTGTTATTATTATTTATTGTATTGTCTTAATACGCTCAATGTAATTACGGACTTAAACTAAATGCATAACATATAAACACATTATTAACACTAAAGCTAAGAGGAAACAAAAAATCGCAAAGTGTTTAATACTATTTATTCAAGCATATTACAATATTATTCAAACCCGAGGATAATATTATTGTCAAACTTCAAATAAAGTGAAAGTTAAAAATATGTTAAGTTAGATAATGTTAATTCGACATCATTGTTTATATTTTATTTTTTGACATTAAACTTTTGACAAAATGGATTATAAAATACATTGCATAAGTAACACATTATACATTTTTAAAAATTTAGACAGTTAATAAGATTTGAATTAATGATTTTTTCTGTTACTTTATTTTTATTTTCACCATTGCCAAAATATCTGAAGTATATATTTTGTTATTTTTTAGATATTCAAGATTTCAATGCAACAGCTATGTATATGAAATCGATGAGTCCTATAACAAATGGAATAGAGGGCAGAATCAACTTTATATCCAAAGGCAATGAAATATCATCAGGATCTAACATAAATTTACAGAATTATCATTTTATATTAATTTCATTCATTATTACAGTATTATTTTTTAACATTTAAGACTTTAATATAAATAAATTATACAAAAATAATGATTAATATAGTAAATCATAATTCTATCTTACTGATAATATTTTCTTGTTAACATAATATAATTTTGGTGAGCACTAGTAATTAAAACAAATATTAATACTGTAGGAACATACCTTATTTTTTAAATTTAAATAGTATATATTATATGCTTATTGCTTACAATTTCAAAATCATTTTCGTTTAATAAAATTTATGTTAATGTACCAATTAAACAGTTTGCAAGTTTAAATTACAAAAATAAAGTCAACAATAATATTGGAAAGTTATAAACATTCGTCGGTCATGAACTTTTTATTTGAGTTCTATCTTTCATATTATATTAATCAACAACATATCAAAGACCATTGATAGAGAATAACAAAATTGTTATTATCAAAATTGTTAAAATTATTACCTAGTAGAAGTAATTTAGTCAAGACTGCATAAATTATATTATGATCTTATAAATAAAATCTATCGGTGCCATTGGAGCAACTAGGGAGGGGGTCCTTAGCACCCCCTAAAAAATCGTTAGGTGTTAGGTTAGGTAATTTCTCATTGAATCACAAAAAAACCTAGAGCTTAAGCACCCCCTAGTTCAAATGTCTAGTTGTGCCAATGATCGATGCACACTATAATATTTAAATCCTACCGCAATTTAAATTGTAAACCAAACAAAATGTAAATATAAAATTGAACAAAAAGTTTAAGCACGAAATACCACGACTACACTCTACTGAAGTTCGAAAATAAGTGGAACGTGGACAAAACTGTTGATATTTCCGAAATGCCAGGCTCCACGTCAATCGCTTGGGAATGTGGACATTTATAGACTTTAAACGCACGTTCTTTCTTGTCGATCCTACATAAAACGAAAGAACATAGGATTGGCGTGTATCATATTTTTTTGGTTCGATCTTTGCGCGTCTCGCTCCAATCCTACGCGACTGATCGCAAGCATGGCGATCCGTTCCTGCAATCTCGCGAGGAAACGAATATACGACCACCCCGAACCAGTGCAACGGTCGGATTGAGCTGGTTCAAGTCCTCAGACCTGACTAAACCTGCAACCTGCCAAAGTATTTTATGGGGCCTAAAAAAACATATTTAGTCGATACGAAAAACTACAACATTTCAAAACGTATATAATAAATAACAAAGTAGGTATTTGATAACTATGTCTTGATGACTTATCGAGAGTATCATGTAGGAACTATAAATCTGATTTGCCTACAATAGTGAAAAAATATGTTGACATCAAAAATTATACTAAATGTAATATCGCGGTGTATAGCCATATTAGTTATATTAGTCATGCGTAATGTTATAAGTTATGAACAAAAAAAAAAAATAATGTACAACCAATATACTAATCCACATTTTTTTCTTTATTACCCAATCTAAAACATAGAAATTGTTTCGCTTTTAAGAAGAGAGTCGATAAGAATAAGTTGCACGACAACTCCAAGAAGCGTGACAGTTATAAGGAGCGTGGCTGCAAGCAGCAACTCCAAGAAGTAAGAAACGCAGCAAGAAATGAAAAGATTTTACTGCATAATATATCGAAGCAATAACCAGTCGCGCCAGATCAGCCATCGACCAACATCCAAAAAACCCAAGTCGACAAAGACGCGGTCATAATATAATATAACTATGTAACAACGAGTGGAAACAGAGGCGTATTTAGGAACAGCCTCTACCCACAGAACGAACACTTGATTTCACGGACATTATTGTTTCCGTGATTGAGAACGGCTGATTTTTAGACTCGTCCTCTTGCTACTCCTGGTCTTGCTCCTGCTGTTTCACTTCATAATTATCACCATTCACCGTCAATCGCGTCATCCTCTTGCTCCGACGACGGTATCGTCGGCTGTACCACAGTCACTGAGCCGTCGTCGTGGCCCAATGAGAATGCGCATGCTCGGTCGTCGTACGGCTGAAAACAACAGTTGTTGTGGTCCAATTGTTCGATTGGTTTCCAATCTTGAAAGTGTGCTGCGCAAAAGCCAATACCGATGATGAAATAGACAATTTAGTAAGAGAAAAATATAAAACTCTACACGATTCGGTTTATAATAACCCAAAACAACATGGTTACACTATTAATGGTGCAAAAGAAAATTATGTCGACGAGGATCGTGAACCGTTTTTAAACATGCGGTACATAATGGCACGGTTTGTGTTTGGGTGAATTTTTAAAAACTGCTATGTGTTTCGAGTATATACCATAATGAGTTTGGGCGAGTGATTTAAAAAAATCGTAGGCAATAATGTGTTTCGACGACCTTTTTTAATATCCTGGGATACTGTGTTTTATCTATCCGTTCTAACTCTCATTTTGACATACTTGGGGCTATCCGCAAATTCCACGAGTAAGATTAAAATCGGATTGTTCTTTTTTTGTGTGAGTGATCAAAAATTGAAATGATTAAAGTGATTAAAAGTCAAGTAAAAATATTATTAAAATTAAAAAATGTAAACGATGTATAAAAGTGAATGATTAAAAATTGAAATGATGTACCACATTAAAGTTGATATAAAATTCCCTATAGATTGTATATATAATTTTTTTCTTATTCTTTACAATTTTACATTTTAACTTTTATCTTTTATATTGTATCAAAATCGCCCAAACACATCATAACGAACAAGAAAGGTTGAAAAACATCAAGTACAAAGATCGAGTGTAATATTCTATAATATTTTATTTTTCATTAAGGCCCCTGCAAATGTGTCATTTTTAAGGAGTTGTGTTTAGGCTATTATTATTATTATGTATTATTATTTCGTTCCTGCGATTACTGATCGTCTTTGTGTGTGTGTAGTAAATGATCATTAGCGTGTGTATACTCCCTTACCATCACCCACGTACCCCTTCAATTTACAATACATTATTATTTCTTATCTGGTTTATGGTCGCACGCACGCACATGTACAAGTCATTTATTGTCTATACTCCGGCCCACGATAGTCCATACGTAAACCGCGCATCGATATAGTAATACGTGACGTCTGTTTTCTCCTACCATGATGTTATTCCCACTATTCGGCAACATGCAGATGCGCAGCGTCGGACGAGTTTTAACGGACATTCTCTCGTGGGCCGGAGTATATAGATCAAAATATTTAAAACCAATTTATAGACGTGAAATAGCCGTCGCACTGACAAAAATTAAGGTACTTCTAGAGGTTCGATTTAAAAAATTTAAAGATGTTTGTATTGGTAAACAAGTTTACTTTGCACCGGTCGGAGCACTTTTTTCAATTTTAGCAAATTCTTGACGAGAATAAATATTTTACATTTTATAAATTTATAAATTTTTAATATTGAATATATTCAAAAATATCTAAAATATAAAAAATA
>WHPZ01575605.1:0-14587 GCA_016617965.1 Macrosiphum rosae | reverse complement strand
GGTTCGACGAGACGGACCTGTACTGCAACGAGTGCCGCGAAGACGACGCTTCGCTGGGCCACTGTTACGGCGGCTTCGCCCGGGTCTCCCAGTTCGTGCGCGACGAGCGGCGGTTGGCCAACGAGAGCGGCTGGCCGTCGCTGTTCCTGGTGGCCGGCGACACGTTCCAGGGCACGCCGTACTACTCGCTGTTCCACTGGAAGCCCGTCGTCGACTTCATCAACCAGCTCCGTCCGGACGTCATGGTCACTATATTATTCATTATTATTGTTATTGTTGATTTATTTTATCTATTCAACGGGCGCGAATTCCGATACAACACAATAACGCTTGGCAATGAATTATACATTGAAATATAATACAAAGCATATAGTTAAGAATAATAATCGTAAACATTTAAGAAATATCAAATACACATGATCGCTATAATGCTATAATGTATCAGAGATGGCGGGAATAATAATAATCATAGTCATGCGCCCGGGGTAAGCAGGGGCAGACACTTTTGTAGATGGTATTTACCCAAAGTCCCAAAATAGTCCTTTTTAGAAGAAAAATAATACAAAATAATATGCAGTAGGTGTGATCGATATTACAGTTTAAATACGTGCAAAAATCATGAAATAATATTATCCCTTACAATAAAAACGTCATTATAATAATACTATACATATTATTATCATCGATATATTTTATCCCAATATTGTCGAATAAAAATCAATAATGATAATTATTACTATCATAAAATGTTTAATGCGATGGTATGAGCATTAATTTCTTTAAGTAGCACTTTTTATCATAGATTTATACCTTACTACAGTTAACAAACCACAATTAACATTATTTTCTCGACTCATAACATCAAAACTTTATAAAAGTTTTTGAAAATATTTTTTTACATGACTTTAAGTCATTAAGAATTTTCTTTTGAAAAAATAATCCTATTTTTTATCATTATACATATTTTTCATTTTTATTTTTCCTTCGTAAATGGCAAAATACATAAATAAATACATAATAATGAATATTTATAAGTACATAGCTAAATTTAATATTTTTACGACAGTGTATATGCATATTATTTTTTTATCCTCTGGCCTTTTGCCCTATAAGCTCATTCAGTTAATGAATTCAAATTTCAAATGATCTGGTCCCGAGGCATTCCAATTAGCGGCACCTACAAAATACAATATGTGTTAGGCAACGAATCTACGGATACACCAACTCTTCTTATAATAGCATTTTTTAAGCTTAAAATTTAAATTTAAAACTAGCCAATCATCTATCATAATATATTAAATGTCTTCTCGCAACTGTGAAACATTACAAAATGCTGTATTGCGGACTTCCTCATAAATGATGTTCCCATTTCATAGAACTGTGGTCCTCAAATCATATTATTCTACTACACAACTTTTTAGTATAAACTTTGAATGTGCAAAACTGCGAATCATGGATATCCAAACCAATAAATGATATTGTGATAGATATTAGAAGAAAACTATTCGGGCCCCGATTCTCCGGTACTAGCTTAAATCGTACAACAACATATTTTCTGATCTTTTATCAAGATAAAATCCTTAACGGTGATACGTACTTCGTACTTTGTATTGTGAAATAACATACTAAATTCCTAATAACCTAATGGTTAAATTTGTAGTCACGAAAATTGAAAAATGGGTAAAACACAATTTCGTACGGTATTTTTCGATGGTACTTACCTTTTTTATAACACGATTTCAAGCATTAAATTAATTGTACTTTTGAGCCAAGTTGTATGAATTTCGCAATATTTTACTTAACATTATAATTTAAGCTATGATTCATAACTAACAAAATCAAATAAATCTAAAGAATAACAAATGGCTGAGAAAGCTTCCACTAAATGTACAACAGCCAATTTAAATTTGTTCACCCACTAACATGTCATATAAAATGTACCTATACTGATATCGGAGGAAATCGAACTTTAAAGTCAAAACAATAAAAAAATTACTTTATCCGATTTAAAATGTATTCAAACTTTAATTTAAATATAAAATTTAAAAAAAAGGTTAATTTTCAATTATTTAAGACGAATTTATAGCTAACCATTATACACAATATATTTTTCATTTTTTTAACTGAATGGGTAATTTATTTTTTTGTTATTTTAATTATATTTAAATATATATTGTTAATCTTGACACTGATTATTGAGTAAAGTTGATTCATTTTTAACCACATTGTTAGATTTTCTTTAAAAGTATTAAAATTGAATACCTACCTTTAATTTGTTTATGTCATTTGAAAACCGTGTAATTATAAATTTTACGACGTTGGATCATATTTAGTACTCATCGAATAGTATTTATGGGACTTCTTTGTTATTCGACAAGTATATTCGCAGTAATGATTTCAAAAAGGTAGATACAATGTATAATGTCGGCCGTCGGGTTCAACGAGCATGGCCCTTTTTCACAAAAATATATCTGTTTAGAATTTGGGTTACTGCGCCGCTAAATATTGTTTGAGAACTTAGTAATACCGTTGTAAATTTTAGTTTTTTAAAACCACAAATCGATCATAATATTAAAAAATGATATAATAGGTATAAATAATAAATGTATAGTTGAAATATAGTTTTTAAAAATTACTTTATTAAAAAAAAAAGTTTGAATTTTAGTTTGTTTATACTAAATTTTAATTTTGTTTCGTTACTGTCTACTATGCTAACGATTTACAAATTACAACTTCTCCAAATACAAGTTACAAATGAAAAAAAGGTAATGGAGTTGGAGTGTAGTAAGAAAAACAATATAATATTAAAAACACAATTCAAGTGGAAACTGTGAAAATAACATTTTCTTTGAATAAAAAAAAAGTAATATCCGATGTACCAATAAACCCTTTCAAACGCATGCTAGTATACTCTAATACTATATTATTATAATACCACCAATACCTACTTCATTTTGAATAATCAAATGCTCAAATATTATAAGCACGAGCTGGAAACACTAAAACATTATTTATCAGTTATCGAAAATTCAAGTTAATTTTAAATTACATAGATATTTCTCAATAGCGTTGCGTTATACTTACCAATTATTATACGCATTCCGATTATTTCGCGCTTTATACTCAATGAACGATACGTTTTTATAAGTCATAAAATATGAAGTTATATAAATATTTCATACGACTTACGTATCAACAAATATATTTTTTTAATTGCATAATCATTTATAATACACAGAACCGTGCCCCCAATCAAAATAAAATTATATTATATTATATAATTGATTTAATAAGCTATATTTTGTTTAGAAAACTTGTAGTGCATCATCAAACTTAAATTCGGGATATAAATAATTACGAACTAGGTACTGCAGTTACAATAAATATACAAAAATAAGATAAAATTACTTTATTTTAATAAAAATTAGGGAGATACCTACGATAAAAAAATATAAAAGGTACATTATTTTAAAGGTGGTACACTTGAAAGCAGTATATTAATAATAATTAATAACTTTAGTTATAATGTAGGTACTAAGAAAAATAAATGAAATATTTTTAAACAATTTTTTTAATATTTTTCAAGTACCTAGCTGTAAAAATATACCTTACTAAATTCATTAAAAATAAATAATAATATATTTTATTTTCATTGCAGACTTTAGGGAATCACGAGTTTGACGACGGTATCGATACTCTTGTGTCTTACCTAGATGGAATAAAAAATATACCAACAGTAGTATCAAACTTGAACACGACCGCAGAACCAACCTTGGATAAATATCTATTGCCGTCGATTGTATTTACAATAAATTCAACTAAAGTGGGAATCGTTGGATATTTAACAACGGACACGCCGGTAATCATTATGTTATTTACAATTATGGTTTATTAGGATTTAGGAAGTAAATTATCAATTATATTCTTATATAACTTATATACCTATTTATCGTAGAACATAGTACAATATATATTTTCATTCTGCAAATCCAGTTAGTTCTCTATAGTTTTAATATTAGAGATAATACAGTAGGTATATATAATTACAATTTAATTGTTTATGTGTTTTTGTATTGAAACCCGTGTATGGGATATCATATATTACATTTTGTCTGTCTTATACCTTATAAGTTATAAGTAATATACATCAATTATATAATATAATAAGTATATAATTGATAATTGTTTACATAGGGAATACAGGGGATTTGTCCTGTACTCCAGTATACACGAAGTTAGATTAGGTTATGAATTTATTTACTTATGTGTTTTATAATATAGGTACATTAGATTATAGAGGATAAACGTTTAATTATAAATCGAGGTAATTGCCTGGGGGCTGGGACGTACGTCTTTCAGTTGATAACTATTAACTAAACGTCTATACTTGGGAAAGATATTGTATAGTCACAGTTGTTTTAAAGTAATTTAGCTAAAATACGTATCTGATCATAATTTATAAACTGCGTCATAAGCATACGTTATGCCTTATTCTTGTCACATTTTGGTTCGGTGTGTTTTTACTCATTATTTTTGAATGTGTTGTAGTTATTCAACGAATAAGTAATTACTAATTACCTCGAGCATCAGAATCGGGCATACAAAATTAACACATTCATACATAATAAACAAAGACACCGGACCAAAATTTGACTTCTGCTCATACTCGTCCATATTGTTATCTGGCCAATATTTAATGATACTGCGTAATAATTAAAGGTACCTACAATATTTAGTTGTCGCAAAATATATGACAATAAATTGTGTGGTAGGAAAACATTCATTACAATTTGTAACTTTTGTTTGAAGTAAAAGGAGATAGCTCGAGAAATAAAATATTTATAGGTACGCGTTATGTGTGTTACGAGTATTAAAATAAAAGATAAAAAAGCCTTGGTCTAGGTTAGATGTCAAATGTAACTTTTGGTCCAATTTGGTGTAACTCAAAAACGAATAACCATTTGAATTGTCATCAAGTGTTTATAAAAAATCTTCACTCGGTCTAAAAGCTTGAAGTTATTTTATCATAATTCTAAAATATACGTACCTACCTACGTGGGTAAGTACTTTACATTTTTAAGTTTTAACGTATAATATTATATTTTATACACACAATTAGATTTTCAAATACAATAGTTTCAGTAAAACTTAAAACGTATGTGTTTAATATTTAATCTGTTTTTCTCTATATATAACGGCTGAAATATAATAATTGTTGTTGGTAAACATTCTTTAATACCTAAATAAAAAAGGTACCTATATACTCGGTAATCACTATATACATAACACTCAAATATCTATAAGTAGGTTGGTACACAAAACGATTCTGATTATCATAATCATACTTAACATTATTTTAGTCCATATCCAGCACCGGGAAAGTTGAATTTTTTGACGAAGTTGAGTCTTTGAAGAAGGAAACAAAAAAACTACGAGACGATGGCGTTAACATAATTATTGGTCTCGGACATAGTGGCATTGAAAAAGATCAAATAATTGCCAGGGAAGTGGAAGACATTGATATAATTGTTGGTGGACATTCACATACGTTCCTGTACTCCGGTAAGCATACCACGTGGCATGTATATTCTTATTTGAATAATTAATTAACTATTTAATCCTGAGTTTATTTTATCATTCAATGTTTATCGATGTTACTTTTTACCAATTTATATTATAACAATTAATTTATAATAATTTTAAAATATAATATACTAGCAGACCCGGTGAACTTCGTTGACCGTTATAAATGTCAGCTCAATATGATTCAAACTTTGTTCAAATCGTTGTTTGATATTTTTGTAATGGTGTTTAATCTTAAAAATGTTCGTCGGCCATCTTGAATCTCAAAATGCTTGTGCAAGTACCACTTTAAAATGCTTTTTTTTCTAAATTACTTCTTAGTGCACACTTACATGGCATTGGTACGAAGGTACTATGAATTTGCAAGCTTCAAGCTATCACTGTTTAGGCTCTACGTCGATCAGTCAGGGAGTCAGTCAGGACACATTAGATTATAATGGTATACTAACTGAATATCCCGGCTTCCCCGGTGTGCTGTTTGGAATTTTTTTTGTGATAAATCCTATATAGCATGTACGTGCTATATATGACGTGTATCTCGGTTTTAGTGTTCTCAGTTTTAGTGTATGCCAGTGTTCACGGGCAAATCGGCATCGGTATGCCTATAGGTTTGTGTAATCACTCGACATAGATGGGCAACCACCAGTCGTGGATTGAATTAATTAGCACATGTTATATTATATTTAAACTACTTATACTCTCTAAACTTTTCTGACATTCCTAATAACAATCTTTGAGATTTTCGACGGATTTAATTGAGCTTTTTACTATATAAAGCAAAGGTGGGCATTAACTTGTTAAAAAGTTAAAGTTAAGTTAAAAAGTTGATTTTTTTTACCTTTTTAACTTAACTATTTAATTATATTTGTTTTTAACTTATTAACTTATTCAGTTAAAATTATTATTGCTGTAACTTAACTTTTTATAGTTAATTATCATTGTAATGCAGTTGGGTTAATTTTTGTTTTCGAGTCATGTTTAATCAACTATAGGCAATACTGATTCGTCGACTTTTTTACGATTTTGGTAATTTGTTTTCGAATTATGTATTATAATAATCTAATTTTTTACACAGTGTTCAATGTCTTGGTAAATTAACTGAAATAAGTTAATTTTATTTTCTATTTTAACTTTAAACTTATCTAGTTAAATTTTTTTTCCTTGTTAACTTTTAACTTAACTGAAGGCAATTTAATTGAATTAACTTAACTTGCCACAGTTAAGAATTATTTTCATTAACTATTGCTCACCATTAATATAAAGTTAGGTTAGGTTAGGTATATTTGGTTTTAAGATATATAGTTACTTTATTCAAGGCCATATGAGTGGCAATTTTTCATGCTTGTACGTTGTACCTGATCTGCCCGAGTAAACAACGGCAACCATTTATAAACAAAAAAAATTTCAATTTCCACCATGAATCTCAAGCTCCTAATTTGACCAAATTGACCACCTCTTTAAAATGCATGTTTTGGAAAATCCATTATTAATGCACATCTAGAGCATTAGAGGAACAACTATTCCAAAATTCAGGTTCATACATTTTGTAGTTTTTGAGATATAGCGATGAATGAGTGAGTGAATAGTATTTGGATTAGGTATATATTATTTTATATACATTATACTATTCTATATTTAATATTTTTATTTAAAAATAAAATCCAAAACGACGGATAAATATTTTTACTTTGCGATATTATTTTTTAAGTTTTTTTTAAATGCTGAGCGGAGCGAGGAAGCTAGTGGTTTTACAATGGTGTTTTTTTTTTATCCTGTATATAAAATCTTTACTTGTAGAAGTGCTTTGATTTCAACATATGATATATTATCTTTTAGCAAATTGGATCAAGCTGGTACTTTAAAGAGGTAATTTTTCGATTTTCTCAATAATTATTTAATTCCAAGGGAAAAACCACAGAAAAATTACAAAAAACCACTAAAAATGGGATTTAAATTTCTAAAGTTTTGTTTATCACCATAGAAACGAATAAAAAAATTACAATATTATAATATCAATTCAACTTACAGCTGGCTATAGTAAATAATAACAATATAAAATATCCAGACTGACAAACCGTCTCCGCTCAGAATCGTTTTTCTTATACAATGATATTATAGGTATATCATTGAATTCAAGTTTAATACAATCCATTATACATTGACCCACTTGTAACCTACTGTACAGCAGAGTGACATCCACTTACCCGCTTTTTTTGTTTGTTTCTATGTACATTTTTTAGTGCACTTTTAGAACATACTTACATCTTATGACAGTGTCAAAATATTCCGCTTCAAGCATTGTTTCACGTCGAAAGATATTCTAGTTCTTTATCAAATTCAGTTCAGTGGCTTAGGCATGAAAGCGTTACATACCTAGATAAGACAGACAGAGTTACTTTCACATTTATAATATTATAGGGATAGTATGAATAGGGAAGTAGTGGTATTGAAGTAGGGATGGAAGGGATTATAACTATCCCGCAAGGCGTTGCCCGTGAAACACTCTTGTGATTATGTGAGCAGTAATTAGGTACCCAGCGAGGTGTGTACGTAAGTATAGGTATAATTTCTAACTCTGATGTTTCAAAGTTATACCAAGTTAATTATAATATATATATCTATGATTATAACGTCACATCGACATAGATGAGTAGGTACACGTCACTAACATAGGGCCACTCGAAGAAAGCTATTTTATAGAGTTTCAACATCTTTCAACATTTTATTTTCATTAATTTCATAGTTGTAAATATTTTTTAAGTTTATTGTTAAAACGGCAAAAAACCTCACGGCGAGTCGACCTCTATGGCTAATGGATATAACCTCACAGCCCACAGGACATTCTATATATAGATATTCATTCTTTTATAATAAATAATACAAATTTAAAATTGTAATATTATTGTATAACCTTATATACCTATAGACTATAATAGCTATACTCTCTGCTGAGTCTACTGTCTAGTAGAAAAATGTGTGTAGATTGTGATGAAAATTATTTATTTTTTTATTCCTTACTATAAATTTATTTTTCAGGCACTCCACCTAGCATTGAAAAACCATATGGACCATATCCACTATACGTGACGAATGTTAAAAATAAGAAAGTGCCAATATTACAGGCATATGCAAATACCAAATACGTTGGCAAAGTTGTTTTAAAATTTAATTCTAATGGCGACTTAGTTAGTATCGATGGTAAACCAACATTATTGAATCATGAAGCTAAACAAGGTAACAATTATATTTATGTTTATACATAAGATTATTATATATAAAAAAAAATATTTCTATGATTTTAAACTTAAATAAGTATATTTTAATACGACGTAGATCCAGAAATGTTGACTGTGGTCGATCAATGGAAACCACAGGTAACTAATATTACAAATGTTACAATCGGTCGTACGGCTGTCGAGTTGATAAACACTTGTCATCAAATGGAATGCAACATAGGCAACCTGATAGCTGATTCTTTCGTTTACTATGTGAGTAATAATTATAAACTTGAAGTCACGTTTTCCTTAACAATTAATTGGCTTATAGAACATTCTGAAAAAAGAAAATTACAATGAGTATTGGACTGATGCTCCTATTGGGATAGTTCAAGCTGGTGGCATTCGGACAACAATCAACGAAACTGACCACGATGGTAACAATATTATTTATATTACATATTTACCTTAGACACTTTGTTCTTAATTGTAAAACTATTTTAAATTTATTTTTATTGCAATTTTGGTATTTTACAATACCTTAAACTAAACATAAATTATTATATGTGTTTAAAAGTTTCAAATGGTTTATATGTATCAAGGACGAACACATAAATATCAATGCTATTTCTATTTAATTACTTTTCTTAGTACCTACTTGAATGAAAACCAATGAAATAGTTGCTTCAATGTTTTTTTTTTGTTACAAATTCATTCTATCATTAATAATTTTTATTACATATTGTTTATAGTTTTTAATTTATTGTTAATTGGTTTTGTTTAAATCAATGTCAACAATAATAAATAACTAATAAGTACTAATTAAAATATAAACTATATATTATTATATTATATTATATAAATTATATTATTTTTTTCGATCATCTTTCAAGGATATTAAAATATCAATGTTACAGATTATGGTGTACGGTCTAAAAAATTAATGATTTATTTTTTTTTAAACCAGGTTACATCACATTAGGCCAGTTAATCAATGTCATGCCGTTTCAAAATACCCTGATTAAAGTTACTATTTCTGGTAGTAGCCTATTAGAAGCATTTGAACAAAGCGTTTACGACTTTGTAGAGGATCGAGGTGGATCTAAACTTTTACAAGTATCCGGTAAATTAAAATGTTTTAAATTAATTTAGATATTTTTGATATTCACAAAGTATTCAGTCTACTTCTACATCAGTAAGATCAACATTTCAATATCGCACTAACGTGTTTTATAATTTTTGGGTAATATTAATTTATATGTATTTAGTATGTAATATAGTAAACTTAGATATATTTTATACTATTAACTAAATTAGGTACCTATATAATAAATGTTTATTATCATTTATCAGCTACTAGTGTTAGTAGGTACCTAAATTAGAAAAAAATCATAACTTATTATAATGAATTAATTCTACTAATAGATGCAATTATTCAATTATTATCAATATACAAAATTCATTACTATATTGTAATATGGATTTTGATAAAAAAAAATTGTTTTTCAGGCGTTCTGGTCGAGTATGATTTAACAAAGAGTCCTGGTAACCGAGTCTCTTCACTATTACTCCGATGTGGTGATTGTAACGTTCCTAAATTTGAACCTTTACAATTACATGCTAACTACACAATAGTGATGAACAATTATTTGGCTGAAGGTGGAGATAATTTTAAAACATTTCAAAAAATTTTAAAGAAAAATCAAGCATTAGGTTTGTAAATTATTGCAGTGTATTATTATTTATTAATTTAATTCTGTAGCAGTAAATAAGAAAAAATATTTGTTATTATTATTTATTGTATTGTCTTAATACGCTCAATGTAATTACGGACTTAAACTAAATGCATAACATATAAACACATTATTAACACTAAAGCTAAGAGGAAACAAAAAATCGCAAAGTGTTTAATACTATTTATTCAAGCATATTACAATATTATTCAAACCCGAGGATAATATTATTGTCAAACTTCAAATAAAGTGAAAGTTAAAAATATGTTAAGTTAGATAATGTTAATTCGACATCATTGTTTATATTTTATTTTTTGACATTAAACTTTTGACAAAATGGATTATAAAATACATTGCATAAGTAACACATTATACATTTTTAAAAATTTAGACAGTTAATAAGATTTGAATTAATGATTTTTTCTGTTACTTTATTTTTATTTTCACCATTGCCAAAATATCTGAAGTATATATTTTGTTATTTTTTAGATATTCAAGATTTCAATGCAACAGCTATGTATATGAAATCGATGAGTCCTATAACAAATGGAATAGAGGGCAGAATCAACTTTATATCCAAAGGCAATGAAATATCATCAGGATCTAACATAAATTTACAGAATTATCATTTTATATTAATTTCATTCATTATTACAGTATTATTTTTTAACATTTAAGACTTTAATATAAATAAATTATACAAAAATAATGATTAATATAGTAAATCATAATTCTATCTTACTGATAATATTTTCTTGTTAACATAATATAATTTTGGTGAGCACTAGTAATTAAAACAAATATTAATACTGTAGGAACATACCTTATTTTTTAAATTTAAATAGTATATATTATATGCTTATTGCTTACAATTTCAAAATCATTTTCGTTTAATAAAATTTATGTTAATGTACCAATTAAACAGTTTGCAAGTTTAAATTACAAAAATAAAGTCAACAATAATATTGGAAAGTTATAAACATTCGTCGGTCATGAACTTTTTATTTGAGTTCTATCTTTCATATTATATTAATCAACAACATATCAAAGACCATTGATAGAGAATAACAAAATTGTTATTATCAAAATTGTTAAAATTATTACCTAGTAGAAGTAATTTAGTCAAGACTGCATAAATTATATTATGATCTTATAAATAAAATCTATCGGTGCCATTGGAGCAACTAGGGAGGGGGTCCTTAGCACCCCCTAAAAAATCGTTAGGTGTTAGGTTAGGTAATTTCTCATTGAATCACAAAAAAACCTAGAGCTTAAGCACCCCCTAGTTCAAATGTCTAGTTGTGCCAATGATCGATGCACACTATAATATTTAAATCCTACCGCAATTTAAATTGTAAACCAAACAAAATGTAAATATAAAATTGAACAAAAAGTTTAAGCACGAAATACCACGACTACACTCTACTGAAGTTCGAAAATAAGTGGAACGTGGACAAAACTGTTGATATTTCCGAAATGCCAGGCTCCACGTCAATCGCTTGGGAATGTGGACATTTATAGACTTTAAACGCACGTTCTTTCTTGTCGATCCTACATAAAACGAAAGAACATAGGATTGGCGTGTATCATATTTTTTTGGTTCGATCTTTGCGCGTCTCGCTCCAATCCTACGCGACTGATCGCAAGCATGGCGATCCGTTCCTGCAATCTCGCGAGGAAACGAATATACGACCACCCCGAACCAGTGCAACGGTCGGATTGAGCTGGTTCAAGTCCTCAGACCTGACTAAACCTGCAACCTGCCAAAGTATTTTATGGGGCCTAAAAAAACATATTTAGTCGATACGAAAAACTACAACATTTCAAAACGTATATAATAAATAACAAAGTAGGTATTTGATAACTATGTCTTGATGACTTATCGAGAGTATCATGTAGGAACTATAAATCTGATTTGCCTACAATAGTGAAAAAATATGTTGACATCAAAAATTATACTAAATGTAATATCGCGGTGTATAGCCATATTAGTTATATTAGTCATGCGTAATGTTATAAGTTATGAACAAAAAAAAAAAATAATGTACAACCAATATACTAATCCACATTTTTTTCTTTATTACCCAATCTAAAACATAGAAATTGTTTCGCTTTTAAGAAGAGAGTCGATAAGAATAAGTTGCACGACAACTCCAAGAAGCGTGACAGTTATAAGGAGCGTGGCTGCAAGCAGCAACTCCAAGAAGTAAGAAACGCAGCAAGAAATGAAAAGATTTTACTGCATAATATATCGAAGCAATAACCAGTCGCGCCAGATCAGCCATCGACCAACATCCAAAAAACCCAAGTCGACAAAGACGCGGTCATAATATAATATAACTATGTAACAACGAGTGGAAACAGAGGCGTATTTAGGAACAGCCTCTACCCACAGAACGAACACTTGATTTCACGGACATTATTGTTTCCGTGATTGAGAACGGCTGATTTTTAGACTCGTCCTCTTGCTACTCCTGGTCTTGCTCCTGCTGTTTCACTTCATAATTATCACCATTCACCGTCAATCGCGTCATCCTCTTGCTCCGACGACGGTATCGTCGGCTGTACCACAGTCACTGAGCCGTCGTCGTGGCCCAATGAGAATGCGCATGCTCGGTCGTCGTACGGCTGAAAACAACAGTTGTTGTGGTCCAATTGTTCGATTGGTTTCCAATCTTGAAAGTGTGCTGCGCAAAAGCCAATACCGATGATGAAATAGACAATTTAGTAAGAGAAAAATATAAAACTCTACACGATTCGGTTTATAATAACCCAAAACAACATGGTTACACTATTAATGGTGCAAAAGAAAATTATGTCGACGAGGATCGTGAACCGTTTTTAAACATGCGGTACATAATGGCACGGTTTGTGTTTGGGTGAATTTTTAAAAACTGCTATGTGTTTCGAGTATATACCATAATGAGTTTGGGCGAGTGATTTAAAAAAATCGTAGGCAATAATGTGTTTCGACGACCTTTTTTAATATCCTGGGATACTGTGTTTTATCTATCCGTTCTAACTCTCATTTTGACATACTTGGGGCTATCCGCAAATTCCACGAGTAAGATTAAAATCGGATTGTTCTTTTTTTGTGTGAGTGATCAAAAATTGAAATGATTAAAGTGATTAAAAGTCAAGTAAAAATATTATTAAAATTAAAAAATGTAAACGATGTATAAAAGTGAATGATTAAAAATTGAAATGATGTACCACATTAAAGTTGATATAAAATTCCCTATAGATTGTATATATAATTTTTTTCTTATTCTTTACAATTTTACATTTTAACTTTTATCTTTTATATTGTATCAAAATCGCCCAAACACATCATAACGAACAAGAAAGGTTGAAAAACATCAAGTACAAAGATCGAGTGTAATATTCTATAATATTTTATTTTTCATTAAGGCCCCTGCAAATGTGTCATTTTTAAGGAGTTGTGTTTAGGCTATTATTATTATTATGTATTATTATTTCGTTCCTGCGATTACTGATCGTCTTTGTGTGTGTGTAGTAAATGATCATTAGCGTGTGTATACTCCCTTACCATCACCCACGTACCCCTTCAATTTACAATACATTATTATTTCTTATCTGGTTTATGGTCGCACGCACGCACATGTACAAGTCATTTATTGTCTATACTCCGGCCCACGATAGTCCATACGTAAACCGCGCATCGATATAGTAATACGTGACGTCTGTTTTCTCCTACCATGATGTTATTCCCACTATTCGGCAACATGCAGATGCGCAGCGTCGGACGAGTTTTAACGGACATTCTCTCGTGGGCCGGAGTATATAGATCAAAATATTTAAAACCAATTTATAGACGTGAAATAGCCGTCGCACTGACAAAAATTAAGGTACTTCTAGAGGTTCGATTTAAAAAATTTAAAGATGTTTGTATTGGTAAACAAGTTTACTTTGCACCGGTCGGAGCACTTTTTTCAATTTTAGCAAATTCTTGACGAGAATAAATATTTTACATTTTATAAATTTATAAATTTTTAATATTGAATATATTCAAAAATATCTAAAATATAAAAAATA